>SKCR01036395.1:0-54936 GCA_019454045.1 Zanthoxylum bungeanum
CCGAGAGAAAATACAGTGAGAAGTCCCTAGAGTTTCGTTTCTTCTAGCAAGAGACCTAACAACTACACATTATTCAGAGGTATCTTACGAGCCAAATATACATAAAGTACAACCTGAGGGAACCTTTCATCACTATGTGTACTCGTTTTATAATATTGTCCTGACATAGTACGTCCGGTTGAAATTGCTTCACATCTGAACAGACATACATAAGTTAAAACACATTAGACTGTATATGGTGGTTCCCTGTTGGTATATAAGATGAAAATCGGACATAAATTGCATAGGCGATTTTGAATGGACGATAATACGGTCTGCATATGTGATACGACTCCACGTACCATTGAGAAATGATTATACTAAAGGCTGTTTCTTTTACAAAATTAGGTTTTTATTATTGTCGTGCCATATATAGTTAACTGCATTTGCATGTATTTTATTGTTATTTTATTACCATTATGCTATTATTACTGTTATCTGTGCATGCTGCTGATTTGTTATGCTTATGTTTTTGCATCTCCGGGCAGACTTGTGTTAAGTGCGACCAGACATAGACGATATGAATAAAGTCCAGTCAGGCTTCCTCGAAGCCAGACCGGCAAGGCATGTATCTATTTTATTTATTCGTGGTTTTGTCATTATTGTCTTCCCTATTTTTATGGTGATTTGTTTTAATGTTATAATGCTACATCCATACTATTATCACTACTATAGTTATTTCCTTTGCTTACTAACTATTTGCACATCGTTTCATTGTTATATTTTTAATTACCTTACTACTAATATAACATTGCTTCATATGTTATTACTGTCATATGTGTGACCCCGAGTTTCCAACTTATTGGTTTACACGGCACGTCCGGCCAGACTTCATGTAAGTCCGGCCAGAAATTTATGATAACTTGCATATCGTGCCTATGTCCGGTCAGGCTTCTACGAAGCCAGGCCAATGGGTTTTGTGCTCCGCCTTACTTAAATGTCATTTTATTTTGTTACTGGTACTCTTTCATCAATTTTTTTTTTACTTTCATTGCCTTATTAATGGTTGCGCCACTATATGTTATATAAATTGCAATTGTCTATTTCTGCATTATAAGACATGTCATTGCCTCTTTTGAACTTGAATATTATAGTGGAATAAATAAGCGACTATTTTGAACGCAAATGGGTTTAAGGTCGGACCTTGCGAGAGGTGTAGTACAGCCTGAAATCATTCATAGTGCCTTATAATATGCGGCGACTCCTTTATTCTCTGGTTAGTCCTCCATGGACAATTCGTATACTCTTTGGGCTGCGAGCCCAACAGTGTCATGGTCACTAACATCATTGGCATAGCGGTAAACCCTGATTCACTCCTACTAATGGCTTTAGTGGACTAGAAGAGATTGTATATTAAACACAAAGTCGAGATGAAGAATTAAAGACAATTAGGAGATGAATCCAAGATTGGGAACATTTGTTAGGATGAAGTATCAAAAATAATGCTCTCATTCTTTAAATAGAAAAATTAGCAATGGACAACGATTCCCACTTACAGGAGGTGATACTCACTAAGCTCAAAAGTCCCAGTTCACGGTACATCCGGGAAGTACCCAGATGTATCAAGACCTAAAAATGTTGTATTGGTGAAAGTGGATAAAGAAATATGTGGTTACCATTGTAGCTAATGTAGGAACCGATTTTCTAGCGCAGCGGAAGCGACTTAGGCACCAGGATCGACCTGTAAAATTTTCCTTCCCTCTCCCTATTTGGCCGAATCTGACCAGCTCCTGGTCAATTATGTTTCATCTATTTTTGACTATTTTCAGCCCCAGAACAGTCTCCGAACAATCCCCAAACAGCAGCTCAGATCTGGACCATTTTGCACCCAAAATACGCACACATCTCACTCAAATCAGCCCCTGTTTTGCATGTGTGTAGCATTATTTCAGGTCTGAATTTTTCCACCAAAACAGCCCCACAACACCCTTGAAACACCTTTTTGTATTTTCAAAATTTACTGTACAAAACACGAAACAAATCGAGGTTCCAAACACCTTCCGCGCGTGTGAAGAAATAAAGAATTTAGTTCCAACTCTAAATGGTCTTCCTATATCTCGCAACCAACAAAACCAAGGGTGGGCTTGACTCACAAGAAATATCTCCAAACATTTTAGAGATCAAAATTTATCACACCAGAATTTTTAATTTCCTTTTGTTCTTTTTCTTTTTCTTTCAACACTTGAGAAAAAAAATAAGAACAATGGTGGCTAGGGTTTCACAAAAATGAGAGAGATCTTAAAAGAAAATTCAATTTCCTTTTTATACTTAAAGTTTTTGTTTATAACAAATCAAAACAAAAAAACCCTTCCTATCCCTTAACCAAAATCGGCCAGCCCCATATTTCTGTAACAATAAATTTTGTTAAATGAAAATAATAATAACATTAAACAAGTTACTATAAAAGAAATTATAACAACCAATTTTAAACAATGAGTTTCCAAAAACTTATTAATTCAAAATCAATATATTAAATTATATATCATAATTTAATATTTAAATGATTATAATATAAGGTTACATGTGTGACAAATGTAAATTATTAATCCCATTAATAATAATGTATATGTGAGTATATAATTGGACTATCCAATTATATTTAATTTTGCTACAATATATCGAGCTAGTACGAAGACCAAATGGACATATAGTTCTGAGCTCCAATAACCATAGAATATTAATTAAACTCTTTAATTAAATATTATGAATTATTAACTTTAGGTTATTCCACTAAACTCGTTGTCGTAGATAAATAATAAAAGCCGAATTACGTCGTTGTCCATCGATATAGTCATTACATACAAATAGGCACTTCAATAGTATTTCATAATTAGAGTCGGGTAATAATTTCTGTTATACCCCCTGATTATTTTTACCTTAAATACCATTGATTTTCTAATGAACGATTTATTTATAACCATTATGGATATTAATCTTTCTATTCGTAATAGAAAGACTTGAGTGCTCTAATCGTTCAGGTACCGAATCAACCCTTAATGAAGATACTCCTCTACTTCTCGAAAGAATTAGTGAACTCCATGTTTATGTAAAATATCCAGAGCTACACACCAAACCATGTCCCCAAAATACGTAGCTATTGGTCGTGATTGCTACACCAATCCAACCTTTGTAAATCAAATGACATAGTCTGCCATACAGGAGTTTATAGTACATTCAGGATTCAGATCAATCCATATATGACCATATAGTAAATTAAAATGAATTTCTTTATTTAACAGATATTATTAGAAAATCATTTCTATCTTGATCCAATCATATATGATCACACCATATAAGGTGCCTTCATTCTCATGTCACCATATGGATGTGTTGGACAAAATGACCCATAGCGTCACTATTTGCACAGATTATTGTGTTGTTGTAGCAAATTAACTACGTGACAAGGAAATTGCACTCTCATCATTTGTGATTAGATCACCATAGATATATAAATGAAGAGGGTCCCTATGATTAGTTCCTGGATTGAGAATGATATGAGACAGTATCAGTCCCCGAAGGATTAATCATTAAATATCCCTAGCCGGAGTATTATCGAGACTGGACATCGATAATGCGGAATAGGCTAGTATTGCACTTGTGTGCGTTGTGAGGGCACAACGACATAGTTCTCAATATATAAGTATTGGATACTTATGCAAGTGCGATAGGAGGTCGTGTTTCACCGATGGTACGGGAAACAGCTTCGCTCTGGATAGACCCTTCGGAATCCCATTGGTATTATGACTATGTGTCTATGGGAGGCCGAAATCAAGGTAGTGTGTATAGTCTTAACCTGAGACTTACATCGCTAATACTTACGATAATCGATAGACTTTGGTCTTGGTGGTACAGGGCTTAACCGGTTCTGCGTACACCACTTCTGGGTTTATCAGAGAGTCGTAGTGTATTGGGTGTGATGTCAAGATGGAAGTATCACTTCAGTCATATTGGAGATGATGTCACGCAGGATACGGTACTAGTGCTCTTGAGTGTTGCGCAACCAATCGGGATATTATGACCAGGTCATGAATATCCGATTATAGAGACTATGTTACCAGGCATCCGATATGTGCTTCGGACGGGGTAGACACTTATCCAGCCCCAGCCCTAGCACGTGACTATCCGATACTGGGCCGATACACACAATACAATCGTATACTACGCTTGATACAGATCTTAAATATTCTTATAAGAATATATCCGGAGAATTGGGAAGACTTGGTGCTTTGCTAGAAGCCAACCTTGTCTAGTAAATCGGTAAAACGTAGTACTTGGTACTCACGTGTTCGGATAGTCCGATGACCGATTTGACTGCCAACATATCCGGGGATCTCATGGGTCGCTTCCCAAAGATTCACCGATGACGTATGACTCACACTTTTATTAATCTGGGATTAATATGATGAGAGAGAAAATTAATCTGGGATTAATTACAGAGATATTTTATCTGGGATAAAATATCAATTTAAAGAGAGAGAGAATGATTAATTTGGAATTAATCGATTAATTAATATATTTGATATATTAAACGAAATTGGATTTCGACGCGGAATTAAAATTAGATTTTAATTCGGGCGAGCGGATTAATTTAGAATTAATTCGTTAGCGACGTGAACAGTGATTTCGCTAGGCGTAATCATTTAATTACGACGCGACGGAAAATTCGTTAATTTAGAATTAGCGAATCCGAGCCCGAGAATATTTGCGAGCGCATTCGCATTTCGAATTCGAGTGCGGCACACAAGTCAAATCAAGCGTCAAATCATTAGTCGCATCAAGCGTCAAATCACTTGTCACTTTGAGTGATGTGACTTGACAACTTGATTGAGTTGACTTGATGTGACTTGAGTGATGTGTGTGGTTGGCAATTAAAGCCAAATGTGTTTGAAATGAAATGAATTTCATTTCAAGTGTATTAGATACACTTTTGGTATTCACCAAATACGCATAACACATTTCCCTCCTCTCTCTCCTCTTCTTCTTCCTCTCTTCACTCACGCCATTCTTCTTCTTCTTGAGGCAGTGAACTGCCGAGAGAAACAAAGGAAAAATGGAGGGAAGCAAGTGTGTTTTGTGGCAAAACAAGAGTGCTAGCACACTCCGAGATCAATGCGAAGGTGATAGGGAAGTATACCCATGAGCCGGGAGAGCCGGAAGCCAAATGTTGAAGCTTGGAGCTTCAAATCTTGAAGACAGGGGACGAAATTCACTATTCACAGCAGCCCACTGCCTTGACAAAGTGAGCAGAATTCGAATTTTTGTTGCCCAAATCGTCGCTCAACCCCTCGATGTAAGTATTCCGCACTTCCGTCGTTGTATTCACTTATGATTCATGCTTGAGTTTTGATCTTGGGACCTATAGAAACTCCAACAATGGCATCAAGAGCTTAGGTTAAAAGCATGAAAAAGTTAGGGCTAAAATTTGGGCAAACTTGATTTTGAGCATGATAAATTAAATTGGATGGATTTGTATGCTTAAATGTGTTTGAATTGAAGATTGATTGAGTCAATTTCAAGAAAATTTGATTGGATCATTTTCCCCCAAATTTCCACCTTGGCCGAATTTGATACATGATTTAATGTCTTGGGATTTTTGATTTTTGACAATTGGATGTGTTGGAAATCATTCGGGAATATGATTTGATGTCGATTGCGGAATCAATTGGATTGAATTCGAATCGGACGAAAAATCCCCAAATTGCCAAGTATGTCATAAAGCTTGAAATTGGGTAAAATTGATTTGAGCATGTAATTATGAAATTGGATGATTAAGTATGCTTGAATGTATTTTAATTGATGATTGGTTGGATCAATTTGATCAAATTTGGTTTGGAACAAATTGCCCAAAATCTTATCTTGGCCGAGAGTTATGCCCCTTTGTGTTCTTGGTGAATTTTGATTTTTGAAACATTGGATGTGTTGAAAATCATTAGGTATATTGATTTAATGTCGAATTGGGTTTAATTGGATTGAAACAAATCGAACATGAAATTAACCCCATTGCCGAGAACAAAGTGAGCATGAATGGGTTTGATTTTAATCAAAATGTGTTGGACATATGATGATGATAATGAGCATGATTAATTGTGTGAATTGATGTTTTAGAAATGTTAATTTGGGTGATTAATCATGATATACACTTTAGGTAATTAAATTGCGAAATTGGATTTGTGTAATTTAATTAATTGGGCTAATTTTGGAAATTGAGCTTGAATTGTTGTTATTGGGCTTATTGGGCTTGTTGTACAAAGTTGGGTTAAGGCAAATTGATTGGATCCAATTGGGCCCAAAACCACTTCCATGAAGCCCAAATGCGACATAATGGACCTTTGTAATTTAATTGGGCCTAATGGGCAAAATTAATTTAAAGGCTTATGGGGTAAATCCCGGATTGGACTTTGGTTGCGGGTTTGACCCGAGTTGACCAAAAGTCCACGCCTTAAGAAATTAATTAAAAGCCCATTGGACTTTAATTAAGTTGACGTTGGACGTTAATCGGCTTTGAGACCCGTAACAATTAAATTGGAATTTAATTTGAAAAAGGTTTATTAATAAAGTGTGATATATTTAATTTGAAATTAAATAGTGAATTAGAATTAAATACAAATTGAATTGGATTTAATTGTGTAGTTTAATTTAATTCGGGAATTCGTACTTTAAGTACTTATTCGCAAAAACGAGTTTGACTCGAACAAAATCAAATCGTTGTTTGAACATTGGATGATCACTAATTATCAAGATTAATTAATTGGATTAGATTGATTGATAACATGCTTGAGTGAATACATGGTTGTGATGCATGAATAATGTATATCGGATGGATATTAGATGGGTGGGGCAATTTTAGAAATTGTTGTAATAAATTTGATTTATTAATTGGACCTGCGTGTCCAGCCTTATCACCTCCTATTCTTTGTATTCTCTTCTCACCTATTCCCCTCAATGTAAATGAGGTTTCTTTAGAAGTGTAGTGTAACGGGTAGAAGAAAATTTTGTGCTAGCGGAAGAGAGAAAGTGAGAGATTTGATCTAGGATCAATGTGTAAAATATCCATCCGCATATCATTATTATTTTATCATATGCGCTTTATTATGTGTTTAGAATGCATGTTTAAGGGTGTATGACGATGAGACCTTAACAAAGATAATTAAATTGGTAGCCAATTTGCACGCGAAAAACCCTCGTTAAATATCAAGCGTTTATTTTCCTTCCATTGAGTGATTCTTGCTCAAGATCCGAGATTGGCAGGGGTTGTTGGCCAAAGTCAAGCCCTTGTCCGTCGAAGATGTGTTTTAATCACGAGGCTTTGTTCCATATCGGTGTCGTGTCCAAGTTGTGGTTTGTTGGCCAAAGTCAAGACCACTTCTTGTCCATTGACATTGATTACGAAGCTTCCATGTCAATGGGTCCGCGCTTGACTGGGATCACTAGGTTTGTTGTGCCAAAGCCAAGGCCTAGTTGATTCAGAGGAAAAAGGTTAGGGTATACATTCGATGTATATGCATATATAAGATATATGTTTGGAACTTGGATGTCCACCTACTGGATCTAGGAGTTGGATGAGATCCAATTGATCTTCGAGATCTACCTAGTTAATTATCATACAATTTGTTGGCCAAAGTCAAGATTGTGTGATATTTAACGGGATCCTAGCCCACTAGGAAACACGTTTTCCCGAGTACTCGACAGAGGGTTAGAGGCTCGACGAAAAATAGTGGGAGGCAAGTATTGAATTTGCAACATTCGTTCGAATACTCGCTAAACGCGCTCATCTATTTTACTCGTCATATTAATCAAAGTATTAGTTGGACTAATATTTTATGTTGTTTTAAAAATATATATAGTTGGACTATTGAAATCAAGAAAGAATTGAAAAGTTGGATATTTAAAATATAATCTGGGATTAAAATATTTTAAATGATTTAATTTTCAAATTGGGAATAAATAATAGGTTACTTTATTTGATAAAATAACTTATTATACCTTACGCCCAAATTAAGCAAAATAAGTAGAGCATAAAATCTTTGGAAGATTTATGTGATGATGACTTTAATGCTTAATTTAATATACTTGTCATAAATCTAATTTTAGATTTAAGAAGTATTAAAATTGCAATTTATAATTCTTGGAGAATTAATTGACTATTCTAGAGGAGATAAAGTCAAAGTTTGCAATTGGGCATGTAGCACGAGGTGCACATCGTTTCGATATTCTAAAAAACCCAAGGCTTGGCCTAAGGTTCCTAAAATATTGAAAAAGGATAATTGACATATACCAAAGTGACTACCATTTGGATATGGCAGACACGAAGGAATTAAAGAAAGGGCAAGGCTCTGACTTTAAAAATGTTTGTCAAAGTTATGTTCACAACTAGTATTGAAATTAGATTTTAAATACTTAGTGTGGTACATAAAATATATGTATTGATGTTCAGAATCTGCTTTGAGCAGGATACTGACTTCAAGCTGAGATTGCTCTGCGAATCGGAAACGGGACGAAAGTCGCTGTTTCGACCGTAGATACCTAAGTTTAGGAACTACCCTTTGGGTGTGTACTTAAATTAGGAACTGTTATAATGTAACTAGTTTGACTAGAGACATTATCTCTATATCAGTGTTTAATCCATTGTGGATAAACCTTTATATTCTAGAACACTCAGTGTTTCATTATATAAAGATGATACTGAGATAAATACATTAGATGTAAATAACAGAATTTATATTTTGAATATAATAAAATCTCAAACATATAAAATGACAAATAAATAGCTCAAATTGATTTGATCAATAGAGACTTATTTGTGGCATTGTTGTCTAGGACACAATTAAACGAGACTCGTATATCCACACTTTTGAAGAGTGGGTACTAGGACTGATTTGACTATTCAAATAAGGTCTGCGAATATAGTTTATTAGGTAAAGTACCTAAAATACTATTTACTTGGTAATAGTATAAGGGCCACCGATCTGTTAGCCCTATTCATGGTGAAGTTAGTGGGCCCATATCTAGCTAGGCTAGATGTGAACATGAATATTTCGTGACCTTAACGGATGTGGCATCACGTTATGGTTATGTGTTTCTTTTGAAGAACACAGATCGGAAATTTTTGAAGTTTCGACACGAAGTAAATAAACAGATCGGCTATAGTATTATTCCGCCATGGTAAGACCGTAATGGACAATACTTAAGCAGTAAGTTTCATTCGTACATGAAAGAGTACGGTATTCTTTCAGATGAGGACTCCTCCCGAGACACGTCAGTTAGACGGTGTGTCCGAACCAAAAACCAAATTTTGTTGGACATGATATGGTTTATCACGAGTCGCTCTGAGCTACTATTTCCTTCTAAAGGATATGTATTAACAGTGCAAAACTTATTTAGAATAAGGTTCCATATAAATCTGTTTGACAGATATCATATAGGATATGAACATGAAAGAAACGGGGTTTCTCATTTCTAGTAATTTGGGTATGCTAGGCATAACGTTTGGATGATACCAAACTAAAAGACCCAAATTGGATAAGTGCCAAATTGGTTATCCTAAAGGAAACCATAAGTATAGTACTTATAAATCTCACATGAGAACAATATGATTGTTGCTCACCATGCGGTTTTCCTAAGAGGAATACCGATATGCAGTGGTCAGTGGGAGGATGGTGATACTCGATGAAAATTGGAGTAATACTGTTCGAGGCACGAAATCTTTAATGGAACACATATAGTTCATCAATGATGAATTTATACCATTAATCTTCGAATACACAAGAACCGCGTAGATCGGAGAGAGTCAGAAAACAACCTAGGGTATGGGTTTCTGATCTCACCTCATAAAGATGTTAATCTTTTAAGGTATACCAACTGACTACGTATGAGGTAGTGATACAAGGTATCGACTCCCTATTATGACAAAGTGTCATGAGTCCGAAATGGATTCCATGTATATCAACAAGTTTGGATACTAGTTGATGTACCATAAGACATTGTGCCTATTGGTACTTTATAAGTCTTCAAGGAAGACATACATGGAAGGCAACATACCAACGTACTAAGCTAGGCTTGTAAAGAAAAGGTAGAGTTATCAACATTGTGTTGATTCCGACGAAACCTTTTACCTGTTGCCATTGTAAATCCATTTGGATAATGCTTGCTAAAGCTGTGTATTTCATTAATGAAATATGACAGCTTAACAGAAAATCGCTTTCCTGAAAAGGAAACCTTTCGGAGGATGTTTATTACATCCTGTCGGTTTTGTCGTACTATAACAAGCAAACAAGGTTTGCAGGTTACTCGATCCATGTTTGGATTGAAGCAAGCATAGGTTCTAGGAATTGTCGTTTTGATGTAATCATAATGGTTTATGACTTAATTCAAAACGAAATGATTCTTGTGTATATAAGGAGGTTAGTGGGAGAGCGCACTGACAGTTAAATTCCCATAAAGCAATTTTTGAAAGCTTGGCTTTCATAGAAATTCTCCGTAGAATTCTGGGGAGTAATAACCTTTATTCAAGGAATAAAGATCTACTGGGATAGATTTGGAGTTGTTAACACTCTCTGGGAAATTGTACATTTAAAAATGTACTTGATAGGGTGTCTCATACGCTTCAAGCATATAGAGTCACGATCAGGTCAATCCAAGTGATAGTCACTGGATTGAATATTAAGAACATCTGTTAGTATCTTAGAGAACTAAAGATGTTGTCTTAAACTATGGAGAAGGAGAACTTGAAGTGACTGGGATCACTGCTGCAAGTTTCCAAACGATTAAATAATACGGTACTATTAAGTTTGTACACTGGGACAGTGAGCTGGAAATATTCCGAGCAAGATAACTGTTGCCGAATAAACAACAAATGCGGATTATTGCTGCAGCTGAGGCAGCAATAGAAGCCATTTGGATCGAAAATAAATCTAATTAGATTAGATATAGTTCTGTTAGCAGCTGAGCTAGGCGTCAGCACATGCTAAGGAATTAAAGGTCTCATCGACGATCCAGATATATACTTCTATATCATCTGATTCGTTCGGATCATACATCGTGGCGATGTGATGATCGTATAAATCGCGTCAGACGATAATCAAGCAAATCCGCTGACGAAAACCTTTCCTCAGCAATTTGAGCGAACCGTACATAGTTCGGGTGTAGGACACTTGAGTGACTCGCTATGTGCCAAGTGGGAGATTGTTGGACAAAATGACCCATAGCGTCACTATTTGCACAGATCATTGTGTTGTTGTAGCAAATTAACTATGTGACAAGGAAATTGCACTCTCATCATTTGTGATTAGATCACCATAGATATATAAATGAAGAGAGGTCCCTATGATTAGTTCCTGGATTGAGAATGATATGAGACAGTATCAGTCCCCGAAGGATTAATCATTAAATATCCCTAGCCGGAGTATTATCGAGACTGGACATCGATAATGCGGAATAGGCTAGTATTGCACTTGTGTGCGTTGTGAGGGCACAACGGCATAGTTCTCATATATATAAGTATTGGATACTTATGCAAGTGCGATAGGAGGTCGTGTTTCACCGATGGTACGGGAAACAGCTTCGCTCTGGATAGACCCTTCGGAATCCCATTGGTATTATGACTATGTGTCTATGGGAGGCCGAAATCAAGGTAGGTGTGTATAGTCTTAACCTGAGACTTACATCGCTAATACTTACGATAATCGATAGACTTTGGTCTTGGTGGTATAGGGCTTTAACCGGTTCTGCGTACACCACTTCTGGGTTTATCAGAGAGTCGTAGTGTATTGGGTGTGATGTCAAGACGGAAGTATCACTTCAGTCATATTGGAGATGATGTCACGCAGGATACGGTACTAGTGCTCTTGAGTGTTGCGCAACCAATCGGGATATTGTGACCAGGTCATGAATATCCGATTATAGAGACTATGTTACCAGACATCCGATATGTGCTTCGGACGGGGTAGACACTTATCCAGCCCCAGCCCTAGCACGTGACTATCCGATACTGGGCCGATACACACAATACAATCGTATACTACGCTTGATACAGATCTTAAATATTCTTATAAGAATATGTCCGGAGAATTGGGAAGACTTGGTGCTTTGCTAGAAGCCAACCTTGTCTAGTAAATCGGTAAAACGTAGTACTTGGTACTCACGTGTTCGGATAGTCCGATGACCGATTTGACTGCCAACATATCCGGGGATCTCATGGGTCGCTTCCCAAAGATTCACCGATGACGTATGACTCGCACTTTTATTAATCTGGGATATGATTAATATGATGAGAGAGAAAATTAATCTGGGATTAATTACAGAGATATTTTATCTGGGAAAATATCAATTTAAAGAGAGAGAGAATGATTAATTTGGAATTAATCGATTAATGAATATATTTGATATATTAAACGAAATTGGATTTCGACGCGGAATTAAAATTAGATTTTAATTCGGGCGAGCGGTAATTTAGAATTAATTCGTTAGCGACGTGAACAGTGATTTCGCTAGGCGTAATCATTTAATTACGGCGCGACGGAAAATTCGTTAATTTAGAATTAGCGAATCCGAGCCCGAGAATATTTGCGAGCGCATTCGCATTTCGAATTCGAGTGGGGCACGCAAGTCAAATCAAGCGTCAAATCATTAGTCGCATCAAGCGTCAAATCACTTGTCACTTTGAGTGATGTGACTTGACAACTTGATTGAGTTGACTTGATGTGACTTGAGTGATGGTGTGTGGTTGGCAATTAAAGCCAAATGTGTTTGAAATGAAATGAATTTCATTTCAAGTGTATTAGATACACTTTTGGTATTCACCAAATACGCATAACACATTTCCCTCCTCTCCCTTTCTTCTCTTCTTCCTCTCTTCACTCACGCCATTCTTCTTCTTCTTGAGGCAGTGAACTGCCGAGAGAAACAAAGGAAAAATGGAGGGAAGCAAGTGTGTTTTGTGGCAAAACAAGAGTGCTAGCACACTCCGAGATCAATGCGAAGGTGATAGGGAAGTATACCCATGAGCCAGGAAGCCAAATGTTGAAGCTTGGAGCTTCAAATCTTGAAGACAAGTGACGAAATTCACTATTCATTGCAGCCCACTGCCTTGACAAAGTGAGCAGAATTCGAATTTTTATTGCCCAAATCGTCGCTCAACCCCTCGATGTAAGTATTCCGCACTTCCGTCGTTGTATTCACTTATGATTCATGCTTGAGTTTTGATCTTGGGACCTATAGAAACTCCAACAGGATGATCCCGGATCAAATTCGTCATATAGTTATAAAATGGACCACAGTTATAGATAAACCACCAAAAAGTACCCGCGTTGTTTGCTCTCTATGGACTATTTTAGATCAAACTTCAGACTTAAATCCTCTTGTGGATGAAACTCATACACTAAGTCTGAAGGCACATAAGTAATCTAGGGTAAATAAGATAATTTACAATATACTATTTAAATCAATCATTTGATAAATGAATAATATATCTTTTATTTTATAATAAATTAATAATTATGTTTACATTATATGAAGCTCTATAACATATATCCCAACAGCTAAATGCATGACATGCTAGCAGGTCAAAATGGAACACCATTGGCTTACTGGATTTCAACCATTGTCGGGTCTATAGTATAAAGTCTGTTTCAATACTTTCAGTTTCAGTAATCATAAAACATCATTATAAACTAACCCAAGTCATCAGTTAACTTAAATTCCCGGTTTATATATTTTTGAAAAATCTTCCGAAAACGTTTCCGCAAACGCTACGGAAGGGTCTCGAACCCTTCGAACCTACTCAGATTATCTAAACACTATCATTACATTATATATGACTCATATTTATCATTACGATCAAAACTCAACATTATACGCAAAAATCTACTTTTATCAGAAACTTGCATATTCTATCGGATCAATCCAACTCATTCCGTTTTCACCTGGATTCTACCAAATGCATATTTTCAATATAATAATTTTCAAAAAATTCAATTTATCTCAATACACTACTCTACGAAGCTAATATATACATCTGAACATTTAACAACAAACTTGAAATTTGCGGATTTTTAACGGGAGGTCTTACCGAGATTTCGAGGCCATATATGGACTCCAAACGATCCCACGAATGCACTGGAATCGATGAAATTTCGATCGAAGCTACTATTCACCATAAGTTACTATTCATCTAAATCTTCTTTCCTTATTTCACATGCAACTGTGCACGGAAAGGACTCTGAGAGCTTCAATTTGGTGGGTGGCTCGAGTCATGAAATGAAGCGATGAGCCGGGATCGGGAAACCCATTACCGCACCTATTTCTCCTCTTTAACGTTGGTTCCGGTGATCTGGAGGCTGCCGCTGACCACCATAAGGTTGAGAGGTAGCCGACGCACCCCCCTGACTGGTCGTGCTGGCCGGCGATGGCCGGTAGGCCGCCGACGCAACCAGGTGAAGCAAAAAATGCGATTTAGGGAAGCGGGGTGATTTGGGAAATCTGAGAAGTTATGCCATTTTGGCAATAAGCAGAAACTATGGGGTATTCATAAGAAAGTTTGTAAAAATTACATCCCGACCCCCGAAAAATTTCAGTCCCTATCATTGGACATTCTCGAAAATTCATATTTTTGAAGCCATTCTTATGCAAATTTCAAAATTGTGAAACAAGAAACTTTCGCGCGTATAACGATATAAATAGAAATCGTGCAACTGGTCCTCGAATCCAAGCGTTTTCCAACACGACGAAACTTTACTTAAAAATATTTCAACCTATTTCCTAACACATAAACTCTGATTTTCGATTATCATCTCGTTCCAAATCCTTAACTTTAATTCGAAAACCTTCCAACACTGTTACTAAAAACTCGGGATATTACAAGTTACCAGACCAGCTTGGGCAGGGCCCCTTACGAAGCATTATATGGTAGGCCATATAGATGTGTTGGGCGGAGCTAAAATCATTATTGGACCGGATTTGATCCAAGAAACCACTGAAAAGGCCGAAGGCTGAAAGAGGTTCAGAGTCGTTAAAAGAGTTATACAGAGTCTTCAAGAAGATTGATGGAATTCAACATAGGAAATTACACAATCCTAAAAGTGACAAAAAAGCATGGCATAATAAGATTTGAAGCTAAGGGCAAGTTAGCCCCAGGATATATTGGCCCTTTCGAGGTCATCGGAAGATTGGGACCGGGCTTACCATTTGAGGCAATCGAAAAATTCTTGTCTCGGTGTTGTCAAAGTGTACATCAGATCAATCTCATGTGGTATAGTGGACAAATGTACCAATACAATAGGATGTTCAAGGAGTTTTCATGCAAACACTTCACGGGAAAGCTCCTCACGTAGCGGAAGTTGTGCTCAGGCCCGTGGATCAGACTTGAAAATTTGTTCCTTTTCCTTTTCATTCTTTGGCCGAAACAGCACACCCATGTACAACTTCCTGACTTGCGACAGCTGTAGGGATTTGGGCAGCCTTGCAGTTCAGTGATTCTAGCACACTTCTAAGGGTTTTCATGCATCCGAAATCGCTCCCAACTGTTCAAAATGTTCATAATAAGTTAGGGAATATTTCGGCACCACTGGACAGTTTTTACACCACCAAAATAGCCCCGAACAGTAATTTTCTGCACGCATTGCAGTGCAGATTGTTTTACTATAGTGTGCGTGCATTTAAGAATTTTTAGAACTGATCTTGTTCAACTAAATCAACCCTAAATAAGTGCCAAACAAGTCTTCTGTAACCTTGAATTTGTCTAGCAGCAAATCAGAACTCCAGCAGCCTCGTTTTCACCAAAAACGTAACAATGGTGGGATATAAATTTCCCTACTGCCATGAACTCATGAAGGAGAAGAAGGTGTTTTTCCTTTGATTTTCTGTACTATGTCTCGTCACTAAGAATCCTTGAGTGCTTGATTCTCACAATTTTAATTCTTTAAATATTTTAGGGAACATTAAATCACTAAATTGTATCTTGTATTCTTTTTCTCTGTAGAAAAAGTTCAAGTGAGGCTAGGGCTTTTTTTATTTGCTCGTGTGTTTAATAAAAAAAAATAACTTTCTCTTTTTATACTTAGGGTTAAAGGTATTTTAGTTGTAATCAAATTACACAAAATAGTTTAACCTTAAATCCTTATGCGGTATAATTCACGACCCTCCCTTATTTTTTTTTTTTTTGTTATTTAATTAATTAAATACTAATATCAAATATCAAATATTAGGTATTTATTTTGGAATCAAATTCTAAATATATTTAATAAAAGATTAAATAAATTAAGTAAGTTAACTTAAACTATTTAATTAAATATTTGATTATCTCATAATTGAGTAAATTGAAACTTTATATTAAACTACTTAATATATATAGTTTCCGATTGTGATTCGAATCGAATTATTAATCTCCTTAATAATTTGTCATAACATATAAATATGTGTGAGACCATTAATTGGACTTTCCAATTATTTTATGGTTCCCTATACTATATTGAGCTAGCACGGGGATCAAATAGACATGCAGCTCTGAGCTCCAATAATATTGGGATATTGATCAAAAAACTTTAATCAATTATCCTGAATAATTAATTTCATATTATTCAACTAAAAATTTGAGGCTGAACTCTCGTCATTGCAGATATATTTTATACCGAGACAGGTCGCGTCAACCGATATAATCACTACATATAGATTGACTCTTCATGAGTTTCTTATAATTAGAGTCGAATCATGATGTCCATTATATCCCTCTGATTATTTCTTGTACCTGAAGTACTATTGAGTCTCTAATGAACAATTTATTCATAACTATTATGAATTTTATCTTTCTATTCGTAATAGAAAAAATTGAGCGTTCTAATTGTTCAAGTTTAAGGAAGATACTCTTCTACTTCTCGTAAAAATGAGTGGATTTAATATCTATGTAAAACGTCAACAGCTACATATCAAACCATGTCTCCAAAATATGTAGTTATTGATCGGGAGTGCTACACCAATCTCACATTTGTAAACCAAATGACATAGTCTGCCATGAAGGAGTTCGCAGTACACCCAAGATTCAGATCAGTCTATATATGATCCTCTATTAGACTAATATGAATTTCTTTATTTAATGGATATTAAAAGAACTTCATTTCTGTCTTGGTCCAGTTCTATAGGATAGCATCATATAAGTATTGAGGCAAATATTGTGGAAGCGCGTCGGCGAATGAAATGGATTTTTAATACTTTTTAATACGGATAAATTATCTGGTATCTATACCTCTAATTTATCTATATTTCACCTTAATCACTTATTATTATCAAATATTATAAATAGAGTCTAGGGAAAAAATTTTGAAACACTTTCTTTGGTTAGATGTTAATCTATTTATTGATTCACCAAACTAACCGATCAAGATGACTGGATAAACAGATCAATCCACCGCTACAGTGATATATTCACTGTAGCAGTTGTTGATTATGGTAATTTCAGCTAATTACCATTTTGCCTCTAGTGCGGAAAATTCTGCAACACATCATGAACAATTCCTAAAATTCTAAAAATTTTCCAACATTTATATGCAATGCTACAGTAGTCTAGAATACTATAGCAGTGGCCAAAAATTCGTAATTTTAAGTAAAAGATGATTTTATCCCGAATGCGATTTTTTCAGAAAATTCCTAAAACACTTCCGGAACAATTTCGAAAATGTAGGGAATTTTTCTACGAATTATCAAACATCCAATTTCATCTATAACACCTCAATTTCATAAATTAAATAAATTTTAATTAATTTACAAAATTAATCAAATTTATACAAATTAAATCAAATTAAAAACTCTAATCCAAATTAAAATGCATTAACTAGAGTCACCTAATATTAGGGGTGTTCACGGGTCATTTCGGGTCAGGTTTTTTTAAAATTTTATGAAACCCGATCGGGTTGGGTCACGCGTAGGTCGGGTCGCGGGCCGGGTCACTTAAAGTTGAAACCCGATCGGATGCGGGTCTGACCGGCGTGATCACACACGTATAACGCAAGCGCACGTATCATTCAAGTAGTATAAATGTATTGATCCCACGAAGACTTAATACCTAAGCTATTAATTTATGAAGCCAAATTTTTACAAGTATCTAATAGATTGGACGTTTGATTTGATGATGAATTTAAACTAAAACAAGTAAAAAATAGCGCGAAGTAAATTAAAGATGAAATCAATATTATTAAACTATCTAGGGTTGTGAATCCTTCTAATATCTTTTAAAGATGAAATGGTTATCTCATATTTGTGTAATATATTAGTTTATTAATCTGGAACACGAAATTATGCAAAAGCCTTTGTCGATGGTCAGATGAAAATACCCAATGTAACTCAATTAATCATATGTCTATGCTAACCAAGTTACCTGAATTCATTAAGATTAAGTTCCAATTGTGGCTACCTGCCCCAACAGGTATATGTCTATCCTGGAAGGAAATCTATTAAGGGGTATCTAATCCTTAAGGGAGATCGTGGGCTATTAAGTCTAAGGCTGAAACCTAAAATTCATTCGTCAAGTTTATTTTAAGTTTACCAACTCAATCTTATTAATGGCCAATTAACAAGAAGCATTAAGCTTAAGACTTAATAAATAAACCTTTATATTACCCAAGACATGAAATAACCCCTTATAAACCGGTGATATTGGAATTCATCACAACCCCAGATAACGAGTTTAGTTACCACACATATCTAAGACTAGTAAAAGATTAATAAAATAAATGACATAAAGTAAATGCTTGAAAATAAAAAGGTACAATAAAGAAAATGATGGGATTAGAAGATCCACTTTTATTACTTCTATTTTAGATATCTCACTTATTATAATATATTAACTTTGCGTGATAATTACCAACCAACCATATAGGCGGTATCATGATTCATTCAAATTTATAATTAATTCCAACCGACCATAAAGGCAGTATCCAATTTAGTCAGGTTAAAATCAATTTAATTAAGTCCAACTGACCATAAAGGCGGTATCCCATTAAGTCAGGTTTTAAATAGTTTATATATTATATTTAAGGGAGATTAATCTAAATATTATTAATAAAAGCTTGACCTTTAACCCCAGCAGAGGGGAGTTACCTCCTCATACTGAACAGTAAAATAAAGACTGAAAAGAAAAGAAAGTATTGTTGCGTAAAATAAATAAAATTAAATACAGAAAACTGTAAATAAACAAGCAAGATACAATATTCTTAGTATTCTTAAGGAATTCCTTAGAAGAAAGTATGAATTAGAATTCTGAAATCGGCCTCAATTTATAGGCAAACCCTGGCCCCTCACGTCGTGACGCGCCGTAGATATTGGACGCGTGGCACGGGCTTCGCAGAGATGGTGACACGTGGCGTCGGCATTGCCGGCATCTGAATTATTGGCTCAGCCGCGCGATGCAGAATGCTATGCGCGTCGCGACGCTGATGTCAGCAATGACATGTTTTGTCGGTAACATGGGATGATGACACATGTTCGCCGCATATTCGTAAGATTTCTGTGATGGTGACACGTGGCAGTCGCATGTTAGCAAGTGCGCATGTTAGCAAACTTCTCTAATTCTGACACGTGTCCGGTGCACGTTAGCAGCTCATGATAGCAGACTTCGCATTTTAGCACGGCGTATTTTAGCAAACGGCGTATTTTAGCAATAAATTTACATTTTTACCTTTTTTGTCCGTTTTCCGTTGTTTTGGCCCCGAATTGCCTCCAGGGAATCCTGTTATTTTATTTATCTACAAAATAACACAAAACATATCAAAATATTCACATAACTCAAGAAACTATGTAAAATATTAAGTCAAATGAGTGGGAAATAGTGATATATTTACCACTCATCACACCCTCAAACCTAACATTTTGCTAGTCCTCGAGCAAAACAACTAAATAAAATAACATAAACAACTTTAAAATAAAAATTAAACTAAGCCACTTTCGTTGGGATCACGGTTGCATTTAGCGTATGCAACAAGCTTTTAAACCCTTATGTGTCCCTAGTGGACGAGTTGTAGTCTCGTGAGGGCTTACAGCGACGATACCCACAAACGTCAATCTAATGGACACAAAAGCAAAACGATAATAAAACTAATGCACACAAAAGTAAAAAAGACAAGAGAAAAGATAATAAACAAGTTAGTGACTAAACAAGTGAAACTTTTTATCCAAGTTAGTAGTTGTTTGCTTTCTTTCTAAATTACCAAATAAGTAAATTCTCCGATTATTTTTACCATTCTTCATATACACAACTAACAAAGTATTAATCAACTCATTGTGCCCACAATATTGATAAGTGTAGTTAAAAAGAGTGTAATATTTATGTCCTAAAGTTATATCAGAATTCATACCGTTTTAAGCAATAGAATATTTTTCTGATTTTTTTTTATATATACAATATCTTTCATCCATGTAGCGAGCTTTAGGCCAGTGACTCCCAAACCAGTTGGCTTTAGGGCACTAGGTGTTAAGACACCCTTAAAGACTTAATTACTCAGATTTCAGATAAATATATATTTTTTATAACATCTTCAATCCATGTAGCGAGCTTTGGGTCAGTGACTCCTAAACCAGTTGGTTTTAGGGCACTAGGTATTAAAACACCCCTTCGGACTTAATTACTCGGATCTCATATGTTTTTTTTTATTCCATCATTTTTTTTAGATGATTCCTCCAATTAAACTAGAGCACTAAATATTACAAATTGTTCAATTACAACTCATGTCTGTATGTTACCATGTATATTGATAATACCTGTCAACTGAGTATATGAAGATCCATTTTAATCAGTTTTATGGAGAATTCACAAATTAAATAATTCAAAAAAAAAAAATAAAAAAAAATTAACTTGTTATGAAATAGGTTGAGATACGTATCAGGAGTGGAAATTCCTTACACAGCTATCTCACACCAATTTCACCAGATTGGTCAAGTTAAAAACACAAAAAAAATATTTTTTTTATTATTTTGTAAATTTTTTTTTTGAATTTTTTGTAAATTTTTGACTATTAATCCAACAAAAATAAGATACTAGTCAACTATTTTCCTCCCCCAACCTAAATGAGACATTGTCCCCAATGTCTAAAAAGTAGAAGAGGAGTTTAGAAAACAGTTCTTGGTTAGCTGAAATTCTAAAATGAAAATTAAAGGTTAAGATCCATATTTATCCGACGCTTTTTACCACGATCATTATCAGACCAATTAATCTTGGAAATGATAGGGTCAATTTGTGGTTCAAAGGCTAAGAGTTGGTCAAGCAAATCATGGGCTATTCTGGCAGTGAAGAGGAGTTCTTTTACAGGTTTTGACACAAACCCATTTCTCCGAGCATCATCAAGAAACACACAAAGAAAATCATAAAATCCATCAGCGTTAAACAGTCCAATCGGTTTCTGGTGTATGTTCAAGTTCGCCCAAATAGTACTGTAAAAATTTCCTCCATCGTGCCCAAGCCACCTGGCAAAGCAATAAAAGCATCGGCACGGTTAATCATTTCCACTAGTCGCTCGGACATACTTGGCATGATTAATTCCTCTCCATTTGATGGTCCTATAAGGTTCACCTCTGCCAAAGGTTTTGGAATGATTCCCAAGACTTGACTGCCTTCTTCATGTACAGCCCTTGAAACGATCCCCATTAGTCCAAGATTGCCACCGCCATATACTATGTGCATATTCCGTTCAGCTATGACTCTACCCAATTCATGTGCTGCCTCAACGAACTCTGGCTTTGAACCAACACTAGTACCGCAAAATACACAGATGTTTACAACTCGTTTTCTTGAAGTTGCTTCCATTATTATTTCTCAACGTTGGATGTCTTCAAGAGTGCAATGATGAGTTGAATTTATAACACCTGAAAAAGGGTCAGTAATAATAGCACTAGTACCTGCCAGATGACAATTATTAGTTAAACAGTAAAATAAATCATGAAAGTCAAAAAGTCTGGATCCTGTCGAAGAAAATAAAAGAAAATAACAAAATAAATCACAATTATTAGTTAAAGATATACATAAAATGGATTGAATGACGTCTATGCGTCAAGGACAAGCTTCCCATCCAATTTTCTTATAAATTGGAAAACAGGGTCTTTTAAAGTCAGATTCCCGAGACTTAAATGTTGTCTTTCTTTTCAGATTTGTGTATATAACATATGAATTGCATGATGCACATATCCACTAGAATGCATCTCAAGAGTCAATGATATATCATCCAAATACTCCTTACTCAAGCCATCCATAATGAATTTAATTTTATCTTCACGGTTATCAAATACCATTCCTAAAGAACGACAACGAGTATTACATGTCATGCGTGCACATTTATAGCAAACACCCATTCTTTTAGCTCTTCTTTTCTTAGCATAGGTGTTTCTTCCTAAACCAGACAGATATGAAATAAAAAGAGTTAGAGGACTCACCTGCCAATTGGACCCGTGCTTCAATGATCCAACAAATGTCATTAGCAATACCTTTGATCATCAGTAGTCTCATTCATTCCATGCGAGCTTTGTAGACTTTCATCAGAGCATTTTGAGGGAGAGAAGGAAATTGCTTGTGAAGATTTGCGAGAATTTCTTCCATCATGAAATGTGACTTTACCTACACAAATTAAACACACCAAATCTGAATATATACACAAATTGCATGAGTTTCCTCTCTGTTAGCGCTAAGTTTAACGTCGTCAGCTAGACATGATTGTCCGAATGTTAGGCTGGATCTGAAAGTGTGACACTTTCTTTTTGTCGCTCAAATGATTCTTCCCAGAAGTGCTTGACACGCTGGCTGTTAACTTTGAATGTTTCGTTGGTTTTGGGATCAAGTAACTCAACAGCTCCATATGGTAGAACTTGAGTAATCACAAATGGACCTGACCACCTTGATTTCAGCTTCCCAGTGAAAAGTTTCAACCTTGAATTGTATAACAACACATGCTACCTTGGTTCTAGTTGTCTACGCACTATTTTTCGATCATGCCATTTCTTGGTCTTTTCTTTGTATAATCTAGCATTTTCATAAGCTTGTAGGTGAAATTCCTCCAATTCGTTGAGTTGATGGAGCCTTTTCTCTCCTACTACTTGTGGATCAAGATTTAACTTCTTCAGTGCCCAGTAAGCTTTGTGTTCAAACTCCACTGGCAGATGGCATGCTTTCCCAAACACCATTTGATATGGGGACATACCAATGGGTGTTTTGTAAGTTGTCCGGTAGGCCCATAAAGCATCATCCAGTTTTGTAGACCAGTCCCTCCTTGTTGATCCATCGGTCCTTTACAAGATTCTTTTGATTTCTCTATTTGAAACTTCAACCTGTCCATTTGACTGTGGATGGTAGGCAGTGGAAACTTTATGAGTAACTCCGTATTTGGATAGGAGTGCATCGAAATATCTGTTGCAGAAATGTGTGCCACCATCACTGATAATTACTCGAGGTGTTCCGAAGCGAGTGAAAATATTATTTTTAAGGAATTTTATCACCACGTTTGAATCATTTGATGGCAGTGCTATTGCTTCAACCCATTTGGAGACATAGTCTACTGCAACCAATATGTACAGGTTTTCGAATGATGGAACAAAAGGTCCCATAAAATCAATCCCTCATACATCAAATATCTCCACTTCCAGAATATTTTGCAGAGGTCTTTCATTTCTCCTCGAAATATTTCACGTTCTCTGGCACCTGTCACATTGAAGAGCAAATAAGTAAGCATATTTAAACAGAATGGGCCAGAACAAACCTGATTGTAAGACTTTCGCTGCAGTTTTATTTTCGTTGAAGTGTCCACCATATGGTGATGAATGACAATGCTGCAGGACATTATTGACCTCCTCATATGAAACACAACATCTCAGTAATTGATCAGCACAATGTTTGAACAGGTACGGCTCATCCCAGACATAATGTTTGACTTCCTTGAAGAATTTCTTATGTTGCTAATGTGTCCATTCCAACGGCCATTTTCCCGATACTATGTAATTTACATAGTCAGCATACCAAAAGACATCGTGTTGTTTCATGGAAAATAACTATTTATCTGAAAAATTTTCTTTGATTGTCAGTTCATTGCCAACTGTTTCTCCATTCCCGAGCCTCGATAATTTATATGTTACTTGGTTTTCTGTCATTTTCCTATCTCGGATCTCCACATCAAATTCTTACAATAGAAGCACCCAACGGATCAATCTGAGCTTAGCATCTTTCTTTGCGATCAGATATTTGATTGCTGAATGATTTGTGTAGATCACCACTTTGGGACCCATCAGATAGGAGCGGAATTTAGCAAAAGCGAACACAACTGCAAGCAACTCATTTTCAGTGGTTGTGTAGTTGAGTTGAGCTTCATTCAGAGTTCTACTAGCGTAGTAAATGGTATGGAAAATTTTTGCTTTGCGTTGTCCCAAAACTGCACCTACAGTAAAATCACTAGCATCGCACATCACCTCAAATGGAAGGGTCCAGTCTGGTGCTACTATGATGAGGCAGATACTAGCTTCTGTTTCAAGATTTCAAAATCTTCATTGGATTCTTTGGTGAATTTTCAAGGCACATCTTTCTCTAGCAGATTGCACAGAGGTTTCGCAATCTTGGAAAAGTCTTTGATAAATCTCCTATAAAAGCCCGCATGTCTCAGAAAACTCCAAATCCATTTAACAGTTATTGGTAGAGGTAGTTTTTCAATTGTCTCGATATTTTCTTTGTCTACCTCGATTCCCTTTTGTGAAATCTGATGTCTCAGGACAATGTCTTCCCCCACCATGAAATGGCATTTATCCCAATTGAGTACCATGTTGGTATCTTCACACATTTGTAACACTTTTTCCAGATTTTGCAAGCAGTGGTCGAACGAGTCTCCAAACATAGAAAAATCATCCATGAAAACCTTCATACTTTGTTCTAGCATGTCAGAGAATATGGCCATCATGCAACGTTGAAATGTGGCAGGAGCATTACATAGTCCAAATGGCATCCTGCGGTAAGAAAAAGTACCATAGAGACATGTAAAAGTGGTTTTCTTCTGATCTTCTACGGCGATGGCAATCTGATTATACCCCGCGTATCCATCCAGAAAATAGTAGAACTCATGTCCCGCCAATATGTCTAGCATCTGGTCAATGAATGGTAACGGGAAATGATCTTTCCTTGTTGCTTTGTTCAGCTTTCTGTAGTCCATGCATACTCTCCATCCAGTCACCGTTCTTGTTGGAATCAGCTCATTCTTTTCATTTGTGACTACAGTAATTCCTTCTTTCTTTGGTACACATTTCATAGGACTCACCCACTTGCTGTCAGAGATGGGGTAGATGATGCCAGCATTCAACCATTTGATAATTTCTTTCTTCACGACCTCTTTCATGATTGGATTGAGTCTCTGTTGATGCTCCATTGTGGCTTTGTATTCATCATTCATCAGAATCTTGTGCATGCAAAATGATGGACTAATTCCTCGAATGTCTACTATAGTCCAGCCAATGGCTTTCTTGTGTTCTTGTAACACTCTCAGCAAATTATCTTCCTGCTCCAATGTTAGCGACGAAGAAATAATCACAGGTAATTCAGAAGGGTTTCCTAAGAATGCATACCTGAGATGGCTTGGAAGTAGCTTTAGTTCCAGCTGCGGTGGTTCTTCAATCGAGGGCTTGATTCACTCATTTTTCGGTAATTCCAAACTTTCCACTTGTGGTGTCGATTTGAAGCCAAATGGTCTGTCAAGATAGTTGATACATTCCAGAATTTCATCATCTAGCTCGCTGTCAGTCATGTTGGTGATGCAAGCTTCAAGTTTATTCGTGAGAGGTGGCATTGCATTAGTATCCTGGATGATGTAGGAAATGATTTCCTCGCACAGCGGAAATGGTTTAGGCACACGGATCGGACTTGAAAAAAATTTCTACCCTTCTTCTTTAATTACCGAATGGAACCAGCAGTACCAATGAAGTTTTGCTACTGTTTTAAGTAAAATTTCAGCCTCGAAACAGCCCCCAAACAACCCTCAAACAGCAGCATAAAATCAGACTTTTTTATCACCCGAAATGTACCCAACATACTCCCGAACAGCCCCTGAAATTGCGTGTACAGTGATTGTGTATTGGTTCTGATTTTTCACTTGAAAACAGGCCCAACACAGCCCAAAAATGCACTATATGTTCCCCAAAAATTTGGATTAAAACAAAACCAAACCGGGTTCCGTTTCACTAAGCAAAGGGGCGACAATGAGCAATATATAGCCTCACTGCCGTGAACAAGAAAATAAGATGAAGATGAGGAAAAGTTTGACACTACAATGTCTTCCGAGCTATGTCTTATTACCAACGGAAACTAGTGTGGGCAAGACTCACAAGATAATATCTAAATGATTTAGGGATTGAGTCACACAAACAGCTTTTGTTAGTTTGATTATTTGTTTTTATTCTTTTTCTTTTGTTTTTGATTTCTCAACTTTAGAGAGAATTGGAGAAGAAGAAGAAGGTGGCTAGAGTTAGAATGAGATGCTTCTCAAAAGAAGAATTATATTTTCTTTTTTATACTTAGGGTTTAATTTTACAAAATAAAACAAAACCATATCCTCTCCCACTATCAAAGAATCGGCCAAGGCATATGAAAATATTATTTTTTGCAACTCCAAAATTAACTTTCCATAAAGCCAATATATATTACAAAAATAAATATTTAATTAACCTTTTGAAAGTCATAACTTCCAAAATAATACCAAGGGTTTCCAAAACCCAAAAATTGGAAATTCCAAGTTTAGCCTTATTAAATTATATCAAATATAATTTAATTTTGTTCATTTTAATAATTATCATGTAATTATTAAAAACCATATATTAACTTTTAATATATAGTTCCAAGTGTGACAAAATAATATTATTAATCATATTAATAATATTTATACCTTTGTGAGTATATAATTGGACTATCCAATTATATTAAATCTGCTATAGTAAATCGAGTTAGCACGGGGACCAAATGGACCTACGGTTCCGAGCTCCAATAATCTCGAAATATTAATTAAGCTCTTAATTAATTATTCCAAATTATTAACACTGGTTATTCCACTAGAAACTTGAAGTTGCACTGTCGTTGCCCAGATGATATATTAAGCTGAACCAAGTTAGTGTCCATCGATATAGTCACTACATATAGATTAACCCTTCACGAGTATCTCGTAATTAGATCCGGGTCATAATATCTGTTATACCCCTCTAATTTTTTTACCTTAAGTACCATTGATTCTCTAATGAACGATTTATTCATAACGATTATGAATTTTAATCTTTCTATTCGTAATAGAAATACTTGAGCGCTATAAATGTTCAAGTACCGAATCAACCCTTAAGAAAGATACTCCTCTACTTCTCGCAGGAAGGAGTGAACTCCATGTCTATGTAAAACATTTGTAGCTACACAACAGGCCATGCCCCTAAAGTACGTAGCTATTGGTCATGACTGCTACACCAACCTCACCTTTATATATCAAAGGACATAGTTTGACATACAGGAGTTCGTAGTACACTCAGGATTAAGATCAATCCATATATGACCATCTAGTAGATCGAAATGACTTTTTTTGATTATTGGATATTATAAGAATTTCATTTCCATATGGGTCCAGTCCTATATGATCACATCATATAAGGTGCATCCATTCTCATGTCTCTACATGGACGATCCAGATCAAGATCGCCATACAATATAAAATGGACCACATCTATAGATAAACCACCAATAAAGTACCCACTTTGTTTGCTCTCTATGGACTATTTAAGATTACTAACTTCATACTTAAATCATCTTGTGTATGACACACATACACTAAGTAATCTAGGGTATACAAGGTAATTTATAATATGCGAAATTAAACAAACACTTTGATAAATGAATAATGCATCATTTTATTTCATAACATATAAAGTCGTTTACATTACATGTAGCTCTAGGGCATACATCCCAACAGATGATATTATCTACAACATCAATTCTGAAACATTCCTCTTCATTTTCATCACTCCGGAATTTCATGGCTTTGAAAACATTGAATGTAATTTCTTGGTCATGCACTTTCATGGTTAGTTCTCCTTTTTGTACATCAATAATAGTTCGACATGTAGCCAAGAATGGTCTCCCGAGTATGATAGGTACATCTTTGTCTTCTTCCATTTCAAGGATAATGAAATATGCTGGGAGACTGAGTTTGTCGACTTTGACTAACACATCTTCAACTAATCCTCTCGGAAATGCGAGCGTTCTATCAGAACGTTGCAGAGAGACTGAGGTGGGCATTGCTTCTCCAATTTGTAATTTCTTGTAAATCGAAAAAGACAGCAAATTAACACTAGCACCTAAATCACACAAAGATTTACCGATGTAATGTTCTCCAATGGTGCATGGGACAGTGAAACTGCCAGGATCTTTCAACTTCGGGGGAAGTTTCCTCTGAATGATGGCGCTACATTTTTATGTCAATGCTACTGTCTCGTAATCTCCCAATATCCTCTTTTGTGACAAAATATCTTTCATGAATTTGACATAGCTGGGCATTTCTTCCAAAGCTTCTACAAATGGAATGTTGATATGTATCTTTTTGAAGACCTCCAAGAATCGAGCAAACTGCTTGTCCAATTTACTTTTCTGGAGTCGCTGTGGAAAAGGTGCAGGTGGAGTGAGTCTTTCTCGATCATTTTCCTTTGCTTCTTTTTCCTCCATCTGTGGCTCTGTTTCTTTTGAAACTTCCTCAATGGATGCTTTGATTCCAACATCTTTGTTGATTTCAGTACCGCTTTTCAAGGTAATGGCATGACATTGCTCCTTCCCTCAGTTCCTTGGATTTGGTTCTGTGTTGCTGGGAAGATTACCTGGCGGTTTGTAACTCTGAGCATCGGCCAGTTGTCCAATTTGATTTTCCAGTGCCTTTATAGAAGCAGATTGACTTTGAAACATAGCATCGTATGTTTCTTGTTTCTTTTTAAACATCTCTGCAATCAATTCTTTTATATCTGGTTATTTCTCATACTTTTGGCATTTGTTTTGTTGTTGGAATTCGGGTGGTGGATTGCTCTTTTGCCTTGAATTGTTGCTCCATGCGAAATTGGGATGATTCCTCCACCCTGGGTTGTAGGTGTTGGAATATGGATTGTTCATCTGTCTGTTGAAATTGTTGACATAATTCACGGTTTCTTCATGTTGGTTTGCTTCTGATTCTGGTGCTCCTCCATATGGTGAACTTGTGGATCCAACATTAACCTTCATGTTAAGAGTTTCTAGATTTTTGCAAATCAGATCCAGCTTGGCATTCACTGCTGTGTTGGCTCCAACTTCATAAATTCTTGCAATTCGTTGGATCATGCTCTTTTCTGTTGGCCACAATGAATTGTTGTTGGCCATTTCTTCAATTAAATCCCAGGTCTGACATTCTCCTTTTGCCATTAAAGCTCCACCAGCAGCAGCATCAACTATGGTTCTCATTAGTCCAGAAAGTCCATTATAGAAAGTTTGGACTTGTAGCCACTTTGTAATCTCATATTGAGGACATTTCCGGAGAAAATCCTTGTACCTTTCCCAAGCTTCGCAGAGGGACTCTGAGTCATGTTGTACAAAGGATGTGATTGTTGGACAATTATGACCCATAGCATCACTATTTAGACAGAACATGGTGTTATTGTACAAATTAACTATGTGACAAAGGAAATTGCTCTTTTATCATTTGTAATTGGATTACCGGGATATATAAATGATAAAAGTCCTTATGATTAGTTACGGATTGAGATGATATGAGACAGTATCAATCCACCAAGGTTTAATCATTAAATATCCCTAGTCGTAGTATTATCGAGACTGGACATCGATAATGCGGAATAGACTAGTATTGCACTTGTGCGCATTGTGGGAGCATAACGACATAGTTCTCATATATTTAAGTATTGGATACTTATGCAAGTGTGATAGGAGGTTGTGTTTACCGATGGTACGGAAACAGCTTCACTCTAGATATACCCCTCAGAATTCTATTGGTAGTATGACTATGTGTCTATGGAAGTCCGAATCAGGGTAGGTGTATTTGGTATTAACCTGAGACTTATATCGCTAATACTTGCGACAATCAATATACTTTGGTTTTGGTCATCCAAGGCTTTAACAGGTTCCGTGTACGCCTCTTCTGGGTTTATTGAGAATCGTAGTGTATTGGGTGTGATGTCAAGATGGAAGTATCACTCCAGTCAAATGGAGATGATGATCACGTAGGATATAGAACTAGTACTCTTATGTACTACAGTCATCGGGATAATATGACTAGGTCATGCTGTAGACACTGTATTTTTGCATGAAAGCCCAATGATGAGCCTCGTAAGGAGGCACTACCCTATAAGTCGCGAGAGTCACGGGAAGCGGACGTCGGAATGGGAAATTCAAAAAAATAATCGCTCGTCAAATTTAAATTCGCTAGTTAGCGGCGGGTTCACTTAGTCGATTCCTGTTTCAAACGTTAACATTGGCCCAAAACCCCTGCACCTACCAAAAGCCTGTATGCACCCATCCAAAACCCTAATCCTAATACACCATACACGGCACAACAGAAAACCACTGCCCCCACACTGAACACAATAACAAGAACCCAAGTAGCCATTCCCCCAAAGAAAAACCCTAAAAGTCATGTTCCTCTTCTTCCTAAAATGGCACTTAACTTGATGATTCGCAGAGCTTCCTCCACTGCACTTCCCCTCGCAATCCGCGCAGGCGGTTCTCAAAGAACTTTCCGCAATGCAATCTCCGTCGTTCTCAGCGTCGAGAAGAGCACTCTGAATAGGACCACTGTCATTCCCTTTCTACGAAATTTCTGTACCAAGCCCACCTCCGACGAGAATCTTATTCGAGTACTTGAATCTGAGATCGACTGTGCCGAGCAACCCAGCGTTGATGAAATGCCGGATGAGTCTCCTTTTAAAATTCAAGACAATCTTGGAGAAAAGACCATATTGCTAACAAGAGAATTCAGAGACGAAATTATCAAAATTGAAGTTGACATGCCTAATCATGATGACGACGAAGAGGAGGAGGTTGATGAGCTTGAAGATGGTAATGATTATAAAAATCGTGATAACGATGCCGGGGATGTCAGTTCCGTGGCTAAAGAATCTAAAGCTAGAAGGAGGAAGTTTTATGATTTTTGATGGGCAGAAAATTAAGTTATGAGTCAGTCGAACTTGAACAGTATCTACAAAATATATCTAAAGAATATGCAAGGAAAATCAGAAACATACCTGGCGAGGAACAAGATGAGGGCACCATGATATCTGTTTCACGTGGAGATGGTAAATATGGCAGGAATAGTAGGGAAAATTGGTTTTCTTTTGGTCAGAGATATTAGAAAGGCCATACATGGCATATGAGCAGTGGGTATGCCACTGTTTCCGGGAGAATGGACGATGTGAATTGTGATCAGAGGTCGGTTGATGATATTCTAAGGTGCCCCTATCATCCTCAATCTGATTTTGTAAACACATGGGATCATATTCAATTGAAAGACCATCATGATAATAACATTGGTGGGGCCAATAGGCTGGGCACAGCCCAGAGATGTGTGAAAGAGAATTCACTGGATTGGAAGATTATGTGGACCCGTTCAGGAGGTTTGTCTTCACGGGATTCAGGATTAAACCATTCAAGCAGCTCGAAGAGCTTGGGGTGCGCAGATTCTAGTGAAGGAAAGACTGACTTACAGCCAAAAAAATAAAACCGCAGTCCAGTCTCCTTCAAGGGATGCTGCAACTTGTGGACATCTGGTGCACCATCTGAGGAGACTACTTCTAGGAAGAGGCTTTGCCTTGGATGGGGTGAGGGGCTGGCAAAGTAAAAAAAAAGGGATTGAAGTTCCTGATTGGTGTGTGAACAAAGATGACACTGTTATTCTTGATGGGGCTGGTGATAAGAAATCCATTGAGGAAAGATGTGAGCAGATTAGGTCTACAATTGAGAATAGCATTTCTGATTATGATAAGGAAAAGTAGCAAGAAAGATTGGCAAAGCTTTCTGGTGGTGTTGCCGTGTTGAAGGTTGGAGGAGCTAGTGAAACTGAAGTTAGTAAGAAGAAAGATAGAGTTACTGATGCCTTGAATGCTACAAAGGCAGCTGTTGAAGAGGGTATTGTACCAGGTGGTGGTGTTGCCCTTCTATATGCGGCAAAAGAATTGGACAAGTTGTCATCTGCTAACTTTGACCAGGAAATCGGTGTCCAGATTATTCAGAATTCTCTAAAGATGTCAGTGCACACAATTGCCTCTAACGCAAGAGTTGAGGGGGCTGTTGTCGTTAGGAAGCTACTGGAGCAGGATAACGCCGATCTTGGGTATGATGCTGCTAAAGGCGAATATGTAGATATGGTCAGGTCTAGAATTATTGATCCATTGAAAATAATCAGAACTTCCTAGGTGCAAATTTGTCTGGTACAAATCTTGTTACGGGATGGGCAGTTGACCTTAATGAGTATGCATGTCAAAGCCTCAAGCTGAACCATCCTGAAACAGAAAAACAGTAAGCGGAAACAGTTAACCAGCGAACCAGAAAAACAGAAACGCTAACTCTTCCGGCGACGTCTCAACGCACTCCCGAGAAGCGACATAAAAGGTAAGACCTGAGGGCAGCCTTTATTTTGTCGTCCTGGAAATGACATGCTCGGTTGGACGTGGAATACGTCCAACCGGGTATGCGAAGTCCTATATTGAAAACGACCAAATTATTTGGTCACATATTTATTATTCCGCCTTTATTTCGTATTATTAGTCTTTTATTATTTCGTATTTGATTTACGTTTATTATCGTTTTATTGTTCCGCATTTGTTTTGTGTTATTTATCATTCTTGTTAATTCACATATTTGTCTCGTCGGTTATTTATTGTTATATGCGTTATCATATTTCATGCATGTCAAATTGGGTTAATGATTTTGTTGTGTTGATGCTTGCGTGTTATCCCTTGCGGTATATCGGATGGAAACCCAGACGTAAATTCCATAGCCGAATCCGAATGGACGGTAGTGCGGTCTGTACATGGGATACAACTCCACGTATCACTTGGGAAATACTTGCATAAGCCTGATTAATATCTTTTTTTTTATTTGCTATTTATTCATTGACGTTTTTCCACCTTTGATTATTTATTATTTCCATTTCCGCACCTTGTACTATTTAATGTAATATGCTTCCATTTTTTCTATTAATGTTCATGGGTATGCAAACTTTTATGTTATTTGAATTATCTTATATGCGTTGCACAAGACTTGGCTATACTATCGTATAAATCACTTTATTACAATTTGCATAAGTAAGGGACCGTTCCGAACCCAACGGTTTGAGGTCTTCTCTTGCGAGGGGTGAGTGCGGCCTTAAATCATTTCCCAGTTCACACTGGGTGCCGACTCCATTTTATTTCTCCAGTTTAGTCCCCCGCGGGCTATTTCGTACTCCCAACCAGGCCGCGAGCTTGGAACAGTATGCGTCGCCGATTTCTGTTGTCTATAGTCTGGCGACTACACTGGGGATAGAGAATCGGCCCCAAAATAATGCCTTGTATTGCTTGTGATTTTTGCTTTAGTTAACTTTGTCTCATATATTTTGCATATCCCTTTTTACCTTGATGGCATCATGTATCGTGGCGAAGCGGCAGATCGAAAGCCCAATGATGAGCCTCGTAAGGAGGCACTACCCTATAAGTCGCGAGAGTCACGGGAAGCGGACGTCGGAAGGGAAAATTCAAAAAATTAATCGCTCATCAAATTTAAATTCGCTAGTTAGCCGCGGGTTCACTTAGTCGATTCTTGTTTCAAACGTTAACCTTGGCCCAAAACCCATGCACCTACCAAAAGCCCGTATGCACCCATCCAAAACCCTAATCCTAATACACCACTATATAAGGACCCCTAAACTAACCCTAATCCCCTGGCTTCAGCCCATGGAACTCACGCCAATAAGAAAAAAAAAAAAAAAAAAAAAAAAAAAAACCATAATACCCTGGCTTCTCCCACTTCTCTCTACCGTCTCTCATGGACAACAACTAAAATAAACCCTAATGACTCTCTCGGCCTCCTCCTGCCCCCACACACATACACGGCACAACAGAAAACCACTGCCCCCACACTGAACACAATAACAAGAACCCAAGTAGCCACTCCCCCAAAGAAAAACCCTAAAAGTCTTGTTCCTCTTCTTTCTAAAATGGCACTTAACTTGATTCTTCGCAGAGCTTCCTCCACTGCACTTCCCCTCGCAATCCGCGTAGTCGGTTCTCAAAGAACTTTCCGCAATGCAATCTCCATCGTTCTCAGCGTCGAGAAGAGAACTCTGAATAGGACCACCGTCATTCCCTTTCTACGAAATTTCTGTACCAATCCCACCTCCGACGAGAATCTTATTCGAGTACTTGAATCTGAGATCGACTGCGCCGAGCAACCCAGCGTTGATGAAATGCCGGATGAGTCTCCTTTTAAAATTCAAGAAAATCCTGGAGAAAGAACCATATTGCTAACAAGAGAGTTCGGAGACGAAATTATCAAAGTTGAAGTTGACATGCCTAATCATGATGACGACGAAGAGGAGGAGGTTGATGAGCTGGAAATGGTAATGATTATAAAAACCGTGATAACGATGCCGGGGATGTCAGTTCCGTGGCTAAAGAATCTAAAGCTAGAAGGAGGAAGTTTTATGATTTTTGATGGGCAGAAAATTAAGTTATGAGTCAGTCGAACTTGAACAGTATCTACAAAATATATCTAAAGAATATGCAAGGAAAATCAGAAACATACCTGGCGAGGAACAAGATGAGGGCACCAGGATATCTGTTTCACGTGGAGATGGTAAATATGGCAGGAATAGTAGGGAAAATAGTTGTTCTTTTGGTCAGAGAGATTAGAAAGGCCATGCATGGCATATGAGCAGTGGTTATTCCACTGTTTCCGGGAGAATGGACGATGTGAACTGTGATCAGAGGTCGGTTGATGATATTCTAAGGTGCCCCTCCCATCCTCAATCTGATTTTGTAAACACAAGGGATCATATTCAGTTGAAAGACCATCATGATAATAACATTGGTGGGGCCAATAGGCTGGGCACAGCCCAGAGATGTGTGAAAGAGAATTCATTGGATTGGAAGATTAAGTGGACCCGTTCAGGATGTTTATCTTCACGGGATTCAGGATTAAACCATTCAAACAGCTCGAAGAGCTTGGGGTGCGCGCAGATTCTAGTGAAGGAAAGATTGACTTACAGCCAAAAAAATGCAACCACAGTCCAGTCTCCTTCAAGGGATGCTACAACTTGTGGACATCTGGTGCACCATCTGAGGAGACTACTTCTAGGAAGAGGCTTCGCCTTGGATGGGGTGAGGGGCTGGCAAAGTTAAAAAAAAAAAAAAAAAGAGGATTGAAGTTCAGGGATGGGCTACTATCCTTTTGCATTATCTCCTTTATCTCCTTTTAATGGTTATGATTTAGTCAAAATAAATCTAATGGCCATTATTTTGCCAACACAAAAGTCAAGCCAACTTTTGGATCAAATTCATTAATGTGTTGTCAAGATTTTGACCCTTAGATTTATTTTGCGGGTCCACTCGGATTTTGAATTCAAGTGAGGCCCACAAGTCACATTAAGTCACATCACTAATCATTCATTAACCTTTATGGTGATGGAAGTTGGTGTAGGAAATGATGGAAACTTGTATTACACTCCAAGTTGGTAATGATGGAAGTTTTTTACCAAATGTTTGGTATATCTTGATTTTGATTTTTTAAATCAACGACACAAGTCAACCACACATCTTCATCATTCTCTCTCTCTCCCTCACGGCTTCACTCTCAATGTTCTCTTCAATTTTGGCTTGGCCGAAACTAGTAGGAACAAGAAGGTGAAAATTTGTTGCAAATTTTCAAGAGCTAGCACTCAAAAGAGTCATTCAAAGGTGATAGGGAAACCAATCCTTGAGCTTTGAATCAACTCTCAAAGCTTGGAGCTTGAAGATCAACACAAGGAGCTTGGCCGAATTCCATAGAGGAAAATTTTTGTGTTCAACGCATCCAAAATCCGATCAAATTGAGTATTTTATGCATTCTTACTTTGTTGTATTCACATGTTTCATTGCTTAATAGATCTTGGTTTGACCTAGAAAACCCAACTATGGTATCAGAGCGGTTATTGAGCATGAAATTAATTTAGGGTTCTTAACTTTAATTTGGGTATTTTTGATTTGAGCATGTTTTAGGCAAATTGTTTATTTGAGCATGCTTATAATATGTTAACTTTGAGTTGTGCATGATCAATTTGAAGAAAAATTAATTGGATTAATTTTCCCCAAATTTTATGGCTTGGCCGAATAGACTTGGAACCCTAGCTTTTGGTGATTTTAGAATTTTAGACAATTGTATATGTTTAAAATGCATGGGATATATTAGTTTGTGATTTAATTGGATTAAAATCAAAATTGATATAAAAAGTCCCATATTGCCGAGAGCTTAGGAAGCATGTTAGGATTGATTTTGCTTCAATTTGTGTTGGACATAAATTGGTTAATTAAAGCATGATTAGTTGTGTAAATTGGTATTTCGAAAATGTTGATTTAAATAATTAATTATGGCTAATACTCTTTAATTGATTAAATTATGATATTTGGAATATTGGAATTTAATTAGTTGGGCTTAATTTGGAATTGGGCTAAAAATGTTGTATTTGGGCTTAATTGGCTTGGTTGGGCAAAGTTTGGTTTAGGATAATTGGTTGGATCCAATTGGGCCTAAAACCATTTCCAAAAAGTTCAAATATGATAATTGGGTCTTTTATAATTTAATTGGGCCTAAATTAATTTTGTGGCAAAGGGTGATTCCTTATTGGGCTTTGGTTGCCAAAGTCCATGTCTTATAAATTAATTGAAAGCCCATTGGACTTTAATTAAATTGACATTGGATGTTGATTGGGCTTTAAGACCCGTAATGATTAGATTTAGAATCTAAGTCGCAAGGCTCATTATAAAGTGTAATTATTTAATTTGGAATTAAATAAAGAATTAGTATTGAATACGAATTAAATTGGATTTAATATTGTAGTTCGATATAATTCAAGAATACGTACTTTGAGTACTTATTCTTAAAAGGAGTTGGACTCGCGCAAATCAAATCGTTGTTTGAACATTGGATGCTCACTAATCAAGATTAATTAATTGGATTAGATTGATTGATAACATGCTTTGTGTGAATACATGGATGTGATGTATGAATAATGTATATCTGATGGATATTAGATTGGTGAGGGCAATTTTGGAAATTGTTATAATAAATTTAGAATTTATTAAATTATACCTGCGTGTCCAGCCTATTACCTATTGACTCTTTGTATTTCTCTTCTCACCTATTCCCCTCAATGTAAATGAGGTTTCTTTAGAAGTGTTATGTAATTGGGTAGAAGTAAGATTTGTGCTAGCGGGAGAGAGGAAATGGAGAGATTTGTTTTAGGAACAAAATATTTTAAATATCCATCCGCATATCATTATTAATTTATTTACCGCGCCTTATTATGCTTTTAGAACGCATGCTTAAGGGTGTATGATGAGACCTAATCAAAGATAATTAATTGGTTGCCAATTACGCGAAAAACCCTCAACAAATATTAAGTGATTTCCTTCCATTGAGTGATTCTCTCTCAAGATTTAAGATTGGCACTGGTTTGTTGGCCAAAGTCAAGATCTTTGTCCATCGCGGATGTGTTTGAATCATGAAAACTTTGTTCCATATCGCATGTCTTGTCCAAGTTGTGATTTGTTGGCCAAAGTCAAGATCACTTCTTGTCCATCGACATCGATTACGAAGCTTTCCAAAGTCAATGGGTCACGCTTAACTGGAATCATTAAGCTTGTTGTGCCAAAGCCAAGGCTTAGTTGATTCAAAGGAAAAAAGGTTAGGGAATATATTGGATATATTGGCATATATTAGATATATGTTTCGGACTTGGATGTCCACCTACTGGATCTAGGAATTGGATGAGATCCAATTGATCTTAGAGATCTACCTAGTTAAATATCATATAGCTTATTGGCCAAAGTCAAGGTTTTGTGTTATTTAACGGGATCCTAGCCCACTAGGAAACTAGGTTTCCCGAGTACTCAACAGAGGGTTAGAGGCTCGCCGAAAAATAGTGGGAGGCAAGTATTAAATTTTCAATTTCGTTTAGATACTTGCCAATACGTGCTCATTTCATTTTTCGTCATTATTAATTTAAATATATATTAGTTGGACTAATAATTAAATGTTGTTTTAATTAAACAGTTGGACTGTATTCAAACTACTTCATTTATAGTTGATTATATAATTGGATTATAGTAACCAATATATTTGAATTTAAACCAATAAAATTATAGTTGATTATATAGTTAGATTATAGTAATCATTATATTCAAAAGTACCTGAAATCGTTGATTAGATAGTTGGACTATTGGAATCAAGATAACTGAAAGATTAGCGTTTAAAACATAATCCTGGCTGAAAATGTCTTTAAACGGCTCCAATTTTCAGATTGAGAATAAAACCTCAGGATGGTCCTGGGAACTGAGAAGTTATTCTATTTTATAGAGAAACATCTCGGGCCTGAGCCCGGAGTAGAGCAAATAGTAGAACATGATCTTTGAAGATTCATGTAATGATAACTTAAGTGCTCAATCCATTATGCTTGCCACAAAGACTCCTTAATTTCTTCGTCAGAATTAAGGATTAGATCCTTATAGTAAGTTATTGAAATTGAAGGATCTTCATAGATCTATTCTTAGATCTTAGAAGTACGAATTGCAAAAGAAGCTCTTTCGCTCGTGTATGTCAGAGGGTACATCTGTCGAGCACTTGGTGTCACAGATGATTGCTGACGTCGATCAGCTAGGTTAGCTGGGCATTACCTACGTGGCTGAGACTACCAAAGATTTGATCTTATAGTCTCTACCCGAAAGCTGGGGCAGGTTAATTTTGAACCGAGTGTAAACTCTTGGAGAGTTGATGGCTATGCTCTAGGAGGTAGAGCCAGAGCTTCTAAAATGGGCAAAGGCAAAATCGTCACACTCTTCTAGGAAGACAAATGACATATCCCAAGATGTCTGTCTAAACTGTGGCAAACGGGGTCACTGGATGCGTGACTGCCGTATGGTCAAAGCAGACATGAAGGAAGTGAAGGCGGGGCAAGGCTCCGGCTTCAAGTATGTTTGTCATAAACATGTTCACTATTAGTTTCAAAATTGGATTTTTGATATTAAATGTGGTACATAAATATGTACTGATATGCAGAATCTGCTGACAAGCAGGAGACTGACTTCAATTGAGATCGACCTATGAGTCGGAAACGGGACGAAAGTCGCTGTTTTAACCATAGAATCCTAAGTTTAGGAACTACCCTTCGGGTATGTACTTAAATTAGGAAACTGTTCTAATGTACCTAGTTTGACTAGAAACATTATCTCTATATCTAAGTTTAACCCGCTGCGGGTATACCTTTATATTCTAGAACACTAAAGTGTTTTATTTTATAAAGATGATATTGAGATAAACACATTAGATGTGAATAACAGTATTTATATTTTGAATATAAATGAATCTCAAACGTATAACATGACAAACAAATAGCTCAAACTGAATTAATCAGATGAGACTTATAAGTGGCATTGTTGTCTGTGACACATTAACAAGACTCGTATATCCACACATCGAAGAGTGGATACTAGGACAGATTTGATTCTAATTCAAATAATGTCTACGAATCTAGTTTATTGGGCAAAGTGCCTAAAATACCTTTTACTTGGTAAAAGTGCAAGTGCCATCGATCTGTTAGCCCTTGTTCATAGTGACATAAGTGGGCCCATATCTAGCTAGGCTAGAGGTGGATATGATACTTCGTAACCTTTATGGATGTGGCATCGCGTTATGGTTATGTGTATCTTATGAAACACAAGTCAGAAACTTTTAGAGTTTCAACTCGAAGTAGATAGACAGACCGGCTAAAGTATTAAACCGTCACGATTAGACCATGGTGGAAAATACTTAAGCAATAAGTTTCTCGACTATTTGAAAGAGTATAGTATTCTTTCAAAGTGGACTCCTCCCGGAACACCTCAATTTGACGCTGTGTCCGAACAGAGAAACCGAACTTTGTTGGACATGGTAAGGTTAATTATAAGTCGCTCTGAGCTACCATTTTCCTTCTAGGGATACGCATAAAACAATGCAAAACTTATTTTGAATAAGGTTCCATGAAAATCTGTTAGACAGATTTCATATTAGATATGAACATGAGAGAAACCAGGTTTTCTCATTACTGAAGATTTTGGTATGCTGGGCATATGTTTGGATGATACCAAATTAGAACCTAAATCAGATAAGTGCCTAATTTGTGGGTTATCCTAGGGTAACCAAAGTATAGTACTTATACAACTCACAAGAGAACAATGTAATTGTTGCTCTCCATGCGGTTTTCCTAAGAGGAATACCTATATGCAGTGGTAAGTGAGAGGAAAGTAAAACTCGATGAAAATCGGAGTAATACTATTCCAGGCACCGATTCTTTAACTGAACACAAACAGTTCATCAGGGATGAAACTGTACCACAATCTTTGAATACACAAGAACCGCGTAAGTCGGAGAGAGTCAGAAAACAACCTGGGAGGTATGGGCTTCTGATCTGACCTCATGAAGATGTCAATCTTATTGAGGGATACGAACTGGCTACGTATGAGGAAGTGATACAAGGTATCGACTCCTTTCATGGCAAAGTGTCATGAAATCCGAAATGGATTTCATGTATACCAACCAAGTTTTGGTACTATATAAGTCTTCAAGGAAGACATACATGGATGGCAACATACCAACGTACACAGCTAGACTTGTAGTGAAAAGGTATCATTATCAACATTGTGTCGATTACGACGAAACTTTTTACCTGTTGCCATGGTTAAATCCATTTGGATAATGCCTGCTAATGCTGTATATTTCATTTATGAAATATGACAGCGGAACGTCAAAATCAATTTCCTTAAAAGGAAACCTTTTGGAGGATGTTTACAACATCCTGAAGATTTTGACGTACCAAAACATGCAAACAAGATTTGCAAGTTAATTCGATCTATTTATGGATTGAAGCAAGCATTGCATTTTTGGAACCAGCGTTTTGATGTAATCATAATGGTATATGATTTAATTCCAAATGAAAATGATTCTTGTGTATATAATGAGGTTAGTGGGAGCGCACTGATAATGATTGTCCTATATAATGATGACATATCATTTCTTGGAAATGACATTCCCATAATACAATCGGTGAAAGCTTGGCTTTCATGAAAAGTCTCCATAGAATACTTGGGAGAGACAACCTTTATTCTAGGAATAAGGATCTACTGGGATAGATCTAAAAGTTGTTGGCACTCTCCGAGAACTCGTACATTGAAATATATGTATGTGACCTGGTGTCTCATATGCTTTGAGCATATGGAGTCACAAAGTTGGCCAATCCAGGTGATGATCATTGGATTGATGTTAAGAACATCCTTAAGTATCTTAGAAGAACTAAGGATGCTTTCTTAAGCTATGGAGAATGAGAACTTGAAGTGACTGGGTTCACCATTGCAAGTTTCCAAACCGAAAAAAATGACTATAAGTCGATATAAGGGTACTATATAGTTTGAATAACGGAACAGTGTGCTGGAAATCTTCCAAGCAAGATATTGTTGCCGAATAAACAACAAAAGTGGAATATTGCTGCAGCTGAGGCAGCAAAAGAAGCAATTTTGGATCTGTAAAATTCCTAATTAGATTAGGAGTAGTTCTGTTAGTAGCTGAGATAGGCTACAGCACAGGCTAAAGAATTAATGGTCTCATCAACGAACCAAGTATGTACTTCAACTGTTTCATCTGATTCGTTGGATCATACATCGTGGCGATGTGATGATCGAATAAATCGCATCAGATGATAACAATGCAAATCCGCCGACGAAAGCTGTTTCTCAGCAGAAATTTGAGCGACCCGTACATAGTTCAGGTGTAGGACATTTGAGTGATTGGCTATAGGCCAAGTGGGAGATTGTTGGACAATTATGACCCATAGCATCACTATTTGTACAGAACATGGTGTTGTTGTACAAATTAACTATGTGACAAAGGAAATTGCTCTTTTATCATTTGTAATTGGATTACTGGGATATATAAATGATAAAAGTCCTTATGATTAGTTCCGGATTGAGATGATATGAGACAGTATCAATCCACCAAGGTTTAATCATTAAATATCCCTAGTTTTAGTATTATCGAGACTGGACATCGATAATGCGGAATAAACTAGTATTGCACTTGTGTACGTTGTAGGAGCATAACAGTTTAGTTTTCATATATTTAAATATTGGATACTTATGCAAGTGTGATAGTAGGTTATGTTTACTGATGGTACGGAAACAGCTTCGCTCTGGATAGACCCCTCGGAATTCCATTGGTAGTATGACTATGTGTCTATGAAAGTCCGAATCAGGGTAGGTGTATTTGGTCTTAACCTGAGACTTACATCGCTAATACTTGCGACAATCAATATAATTTGGTTTTGGTCATCCGGGGCTTTAACAGGTTCCGTGTACGCCTCTTCTGGGTATATTGAGAATCGTAGTGTATTGGGTGTGATGTCAAGATGGAAGTATCACTCCAGTCAAATGGAGATGATGATCACGTAGGATACGGAACTAGTACTCTTATGTACTGCAGTCATCGAGATAATATGACTAGGTCATGCTTATCCGATTATAGAGACTAGTTACCAGAGATCCGATATATGCTTCATACGGGGCAGACACAATTCCAGCCCCAGGCCTAGCATGTGACATTCGATACTGGATCGCAATACGTAATACTACGTATACTACGCCTAATACAAATTATATATTCCATTAAGAATATTTCTGGAGAATTGGGTAGGCACAGTGTTTTGCTAGAAGCCAACCATGTCTTGTAAATCGGTAAGAACGTGGTACTAGCTACGCACGTATTAGGATATTCCGATCACCGGATTTACTGCCAACATATCAAGGGATCTTATGGGTCGCTTCCCGAAGATTCACCGATGACGTATGACTCGAACATAATTAATCTGGGATTAATTATAAGAGAGAGAAAATTAATCTAGGATTGATTACGGAGATATTTTATCAGGGATAAAATACTATTTAAAGAGAGAGAACGATTAATTTGGAATTAATCGATAAAATAATATATTCGATATATTAAACGAAATTAGATTTCGACGCGGAATTAAAATTAGATTTTAATTCGGGCAAACGAGTTAATTTAGAATTAATTCGCTAGCGACGTGAATAGTAATTTTGCTAGGCATAATTATTTAATTAAATTTGATTTAATTACGTCGCAACGGAAAATTCGTTAATTCAGAATTAGCGAACTCGAGCCCGGGAGTGTTTGCGGCCCACAAGTCACATCACTAGTCATTCATTCACCTTTATGGTGATGGAAGTTGGTATAGGAAATGATGGAAACTTGTATTACACTCCAAGTTGGTAATGATGGAAGTTTTTTACCAAATGTTTGGTATATCTTGATTTTGATTTTTTAATCAAAGACACAACAACCAGTGATTTTTCTTGAATAACTCACACAATGAGTACACTTACACAATGAGTACACTTACGAGATTTACGGCCTCCAGTACGACCCCACAAATCTTCATCATTCTCTCTCTCTCCCTCACGGCTTCACTTTCCATTTTCTCTTCAATTTTGGCTTGGCCGAAATTAGTAGGAAGAAGAATGTGAAAATTTGTTGCAAATTTTCAAGAGCTAGCACTCAAATAAGTCATTCAAAGGTGATAGGGAAACCAATCCTTGAGCTTGGAATCAACACTCAAAGCTTGGAGCTTGAAGATCAACACAATGAGCTTGGTCGAATTCCATGGAGGAAAATTTTTGTGTTCAACGCATCCAAAATCCGATCAAAGTGAGTTTTTTCCGCATTCTTACTTTGTTGTATTCACGTGTTTCATTGCTTAATAGATCTTGGTTTGACCTAGAAAACCCAACAGTGATTTCATTCCTTAGCTTTGTAGTTCTGGCTGGTGGAAAATACTTTGCAAGGAATTTGGTGGCTAGAGTGTTCCAAGTTGTGATGGAACCTGCTGGTAGTGAATGTAGCCAAGCCTTAGCTTTGTCTGTCAAGGAATATAGAAACACATGCAGTCTCATTGTTTCTTCAGCTGCTCGGTTGTAATTGAAAGTGCCGCAAACTTCCGGGAAGTTGCTGATGTGAGCATTAGGATCTTCAATTGCATTCCCCCCAAACTGAACTGACTGCTGTATCATCTGGATGCATATTTCGATGTCACATGCATTTGCTGGTAAGAGAAGGAAGTACAATACAGGAAATGAAGCTGTCAACCACCGGAATAGTTATGTCTCGAATGGGAATTGGTGGTGCAACTTCCAATGGTTCATGTTCCATGTTGATCAGTGCTTCGTGGCCTTCTCGCTTTTCCCTTCTCAACTGTCTGATGGTTCTTTCAATTTCTTGGTCAAACGGTCGGATTTCAAAGCTTCTGGTTTGTCTCATGTAGTGTCTGAGAACCTGAAACACAAGAGAACAGAAATAATAAGTAAAAATAAATTAGATACATGTAAGGGTATCTAACTTTAAAATTAATAGTGAAAGGTATATAAGTCCCCGGGAAAAACGCCAAAAACTTGACCGGCGTATATAACGCAAGCGTATGTATCGTTCAAGTAGTATAAATGTATCGATCCCATGAGGACTTAATACCTAAGCAATTAATTTAGGAAGCCAAATTTTTACAAGTACCTAAAAGATTGGATGTTTGATTTGATGATGAATTTAAACTAAAACAAGTAAAAAATAGCGCGAAGTAAATTAAAGATGAAATCAATATTATTAAACTATCTAGGGTTGTGAATCCATCCAATATCTTTTAAAGATGAAGTGCTTATCTCATGTTTGTGTAATATATTAGTTTATTAATCTGGAACACGAAATTATGCAAAAGCCTATGTCGATGGTCAGATACAAATACCCAATGTAACTCAATTAATCATATGTCTATGCTAACAAAGTAACCTGAATTCATTAAGATTAAGTTCCAATTGTGGATACCCCAGCCCGACAGGTATATGTCTATCCTGGAAGGAAATCTATTAAGGGGTATCTAATCCTTAAGGGAGATCGTGGGCGATTAAGTCTAAGGCTCAAACCTAAAATTCATTCGTCAAGTTTATTTTAAGTTTACCAAATCAATCTTATTAATGGCCAGTTAACAAAAAGCAGTAAGCTTAAGACTTAATAAATAAACCTTTATATTACCCAAGACATGAAATAACCCCTTATAAACCGGTGATATTGGAATTCATCACAACCCTAGATAACGGGTTTAGTTACCACACATATCTAAGACTAGTAAAAGCTTAATAAAATAAATGACATAAAGTAAATGTTTGAAAGTAAAAAGGTAAATAAACAATAAATAAAATGCTGGGGGTTAGAAGATCCACTTTTATTACTTCTATATTAGATATCTCCCTTAAAAAAAATATTAACTTTGCGTGATAATTACCAACCGACCATATAAGCGGTATCTTGATTAAGTCAAATTTATAATTAAATCCAACCGACCATAAAGGCAGTATCCAATTTAGTCAGGTTAAAATCAATTTAATTAAGTCCAACCGACCATAAATGCGGTATCCCATTAAGTCAGGATTTAAATAGTTTATATATTATATTTAAGGGAGATTAATCTAAATATTAGTAATAAAAGCTTGACCTTTAACCCCAGCAGAGGGGAGTTACCTCCTCATACTGAACAGTAAAATAAAGACTGAAAAGTAAAGAATAGAAATTACTGTTGCGTAAAATAAATAAAATTAAATATAGAAAACTGTAAATAAACAAGCAAGATACAATCTTCTTAGTATTCTTAAGGAATTCCTTAGAAGAAAGTATGAATTAGAATTCTGAAATCGGACTCAATTTATAGGCAAATCCTTGCCCTTCGCGTCGCGACACGCCGTAGATATTGGACGCGTGGCATGGGCTTCGCGGAGATGGTGACACGTGGCGTCGGTAGCGTCGGCATCTGAATTGTTGGCTCGGCATCGCGATGTAGAATGCTCTGCGCGTTGCAACGCTGACGTCAGCAATGACGTGTTCTGTCGGTAGCATGGGATGATGACACTTGTCCGGCGCATATTAGCAAGATTTATGTGATAGTGACATGTGGCAGACGCATGTTAGCAAACTTCTCTGATTGTGACATGTGTCTGGCGCATGATAGCAGACGGCGCATTTTAGCACAGCGCATTTTAGCAAACGGCGCATTTTAGCAGTAAATTTACATTTTTACCCTTTTTATCCGTTTTCCGTTGTTTTGGCCCCGAATAACCTCCAGATAGTCCTGTTATTTTATTTATCTACAAAATAACACAAAACATATCAAAATATTAACAGAACTCAAGAAACTATGCAAAATATTAAGTCAAATGAGTGAGAAATAGTGATCTATTTACCACTCATCAGGGTCAGGTCGGGTCGTCGGGTCGGTAGAAAACAATATTTTTTTTAATAAATTAAGTATTTTGAAATATAAATATTAGTTATTTTATGTCCCAAAAATTATCATATATATAAAGTTTTAATACAACAAAAATAATAAACAAATGAAATAATAGTAAAAATTTTAAAAATAATAAAAAAAAATTTAGAAAAATTATAAACTTTTTAGAAAAATAATAAAAATCTTAGAAAAATAATAAAAATAATATAGGGTCGAGTCAGGTTTTTGTATCAAACCCGTTGCCCAACCCGAAAATTTCTGGTCTAGTCGAGTTGGGTGGAAAATTTTTAATTTTTTTGGACCCGCGCGGGTCGGGTCGGGTCACGTCGGATCGGGTTGGGTGGCGAGTTGACCCGACCCTATGAACACCCTAATTACTCAAGAACAATTTTAGCCACACCTAGAGTGATAGAAATACTCTAGAATGGAATTTAGTTATCTAATAACCTAATTGATTTAATTACACTAATTAAATCAATTAATTACATCTGCATAATTAAAGAGTTGTATAATTAAGATTTCTAAACTCTAATCAACAAAATATGAAAGGACACATATATCAAAATATATAAAATAATTGGTATTAAAAAACAAATTTTACAAATTAAAATTACCTTAATTTAATTTGTAATCTCCAATTACTCTTTTATTGGCTTTCTTTCCAATTTGGTGATGTAGAAACCCTAACCCCCATTTTAGAGATCATCTCAATGCCAATTATAAGCCAAAAACTTGAACATTTTTTTTTGCCCCCTCATATAAGCACAAGGTCGAAACTATAAGGGCAATTTGGTCCAAAAATATTTTTTTTATCTCTTCCAAAAATTTGACACATGTTTTATACATATAATTATAATTTTAAATATGTTCATACATTTGTTTTATTATAATTACTTGACCAATTAAATTAATACAAATACTTGTAAATAATTATGTCCACATACTTAAAGTAATAATTATTTAACATTTAAATAATTCTTAAATCAATTAAGGACATTTGTCACAACTTTGGGATATAATCTGATGCGTATTTAATCATATTATGTATCAGATACATGTACACATAAAATATAAAATCACTGGCATGTGAAATAATTATGAATAATCTATATTATTCATAATTAATGGCCCAGTTCTCTACGAGTACACTTCATATAGTGGGGCTTTATAGGTTTAGGTATATTTGTCAAGGAACATATTATGTGTTTGTAATTTTCTCACTCGAAAATTATGACAACCAAAGATAATCATATTGACCATACAAGTCGATTTCTAGGCATATCATATAGCCACTCCATTATAGGCTATTCGAATTGTATCAGAGATATAGATAAGAACGTCAAATCTCCATAGTGAATAATTCACATATATGTCGCGATATATTCATGATTCTCTATATAAATACTCGAAACTTATTTTCGCACTATACCTCGGCCAAGGATTTAAAGAATCACAGAGTGAATACCTAAATCTCGAACATAAGATTGACGGATCCTCTTTGGATACATCAAAAAATATCATGAGCATTGGTCCACACCCAAAAAACAAGCGGAGGTCTGGGCTAGATTGACCAGTGATGTGAAGTTGGTGTGTCATCTATTAAGAATACTTTTGATGAGTCTTTCAATGCTCATCTAACCAAATCTCGATATATGACATTACCTGGTCTCAACGGATTTTACAAATTGACCTGACTCAGCAAATCTCGATCAAGAACTTTATTTGAGAATATATGATAAGTAGTGATACCTCTTAATGCCAATTACATACCTTGCTGTAATTGTGCGACTACTGTATATACTTGGGTCTTTATCTAATATATATATCACTAATCCTCAGTTAGTTTCGATCTAAACTGAATTAGATCAAATATGTACACAGGAAACAAGAATTAATTCCATTTATTGGGTTATATTATGGAAAAAATAATTGGTCACATTTATGAACATGTCATAAATACGATACGGATTGGCACTCAGAGCATAAACCGTAATGATTTCTCCCATCTGTTCTAGTACCAATCCATGGTATCGTATCCACATTCCAATGTGTATCATATACACATGGCCCTCAAAATCTCACATAGCACTTGAGAGATAAACATTAGACATGCGGTCCGATATATAATTTTGAGTTTTTTAAACAAACACAGATATCTCATTTTATCAGCATCATGCATACTATGTAGAACCTAAGTTCTACATCGAAAGTCTTCAAATGCAACAACAATATTGTGTTTCAGCTACTAGTTATTTAAATATTTAAGGATCTAGTCCACAATACTGTGTAGACAACCACAAACACAATATTAGTGTTAATACTTCTAATCTAGAAGGTCACTTTGCAGCTTCATAAGTCAATACTTCATAAGTTGTAATTAATTCCACTTATACAGTGGAATCAACAGTGACACTCCTATAACATCTTTTCTTACTCATTATAACATAGACTATCTACTATCATTACTAGACTCAAAATCTAATCTCAAATATCCTAATGGTTGCAGATAATAAACTCCATGAATAAGAAAATCATTCTTAATATCTCAAAAATAGTACATGTAATATCTTGAATTTTCAAAACAGTTCTGAAAGGTTCTCGGATTGAAGTTGTAGGCATTTTGGTAGCGTAAGTGCGATTTTAGGTAAAAATGGTTTTTAAACATTTTAAAATTTTCCGAACGAATTAGCTAGTAACCAATATCTCTAATTAGTTTGTATTTCACCTAAATAAATATTTGTTAACAATTAACAATATAAACTAATTGTAAGAACAAGGCAATGATTTTACGAAAACCTTTTTCGAGTAAATACTATGAAAAATGGGTAATCAATCAAATCGGTCAACCGACTACAGAATTGGCTAACCCAGACACTTTAGCAGTAACCTATCAACCCCTGAACTGTCCAAACTGTGAACAGTTCATTGCTTGGACAACCCTCAGTGATAAACCCGTTTTTGCATAATTTTACCGTTTTCGTGAATTTTTGACTAGGAATATTTTTCGGTATTTATTTAAAAATTAATACACATCCAAACATCATATGTTTACTCACAAAATTTTTTTTTTCCAGATCTAATCCAGAAAATAAAGTTATCCATTTTTCATGAAAAATTCTAATTTCTCACCAAATTAATCTACATAATTTTAAAGTCACAATAAATGAAATCTCAAGAATAATTCTAGGCATCATAAGAGTGGCTATACACTCTAGAATAGCAATATGAATTTTTGAATCTAATTACCTTAATTAAAATAAAAATCACACATGCTAATAAAAAAAAAATAAGTTTATATCAAATCCAACAACACCAAGTATTTGGAAACAAATATATTATCCATAAATATATTTTGGAAACATGTAATATATATCTAATACAGATTAGCATGCTTATGAAAAATAATTTCTCAAGTCTAAAAGTAAGTGTATTACCTTAATCAAATTAAGCTCTTGAATTTATTTGAAAATCTCCAAATCTTTTTCCTTTGGTGTTATTTCCTTTGACACTAACCCTAACCTTTTTCTTTTTCCTCTCGACACTTTGAGAAATAGCTAACCAAAAATGAAAAATTCAATTTTCATTTTTATTCACCATGGCCGAAATTTAGAGGTCCTTTTTGGTCTTTTGCAAGTTCAAAACTTGGTCAAAATAATTACAATATTAATCTAATTTAGATGTATTTAATTTATTTGTTTCTAAGTTAGTGGAATCCAAGTGTCAAAATCATATGGTTTAGCCAATCACAATTGGCCAAGTGATGAAGAATATTCCAAAAATATTCTTTCTCAAATTTTAATTAACAATTAATTTAAATTGAATTTTCATTCATAAAATACAAAATAAGGTTATGGAAAAAGATTCCAAAAATATGCTTTCTTTATTATAATTAATAATCAATTCACCTTTAATTAACTTAATTAATCATAACAAAGACAAGTGGCAAATTCTAATTGGACAAAAAATTTGTATCTAATTAAATTATGTATCATATACAAATACACATTCAATTTTACGCGCATGTGTAAATTATGAACAATCCAAATAATCCATAATAAATTTATCAAGTGCTCAATGAGTACTCTTCATATTGTGGGACTCTCTAAGTTCAAGTTTATATATCATAGAAACCATTTATGTATCTGTATTTTGTCCACTAACAAATTACGACAATCCCGGATAATCGAGTTGAACCATACAAGTCGATATCATTACATATATTTAATCATTTTGTCATAGGTTATCCGAATTGTTCCGAATATATAGAATAACGTCAAATCTCTGCTATGAACAATTCTAATATGTCATGACATAATCGTGATTCTCCAAATAAATACTCGAAACTGGTTTTCGTAGTATACTTAGGCCAATAATTTCAAAAAATCACTTATTGGATACCTAAATCTCGTACATGAGACTAACAGATCCTCTCTAGATACATCACAAGATATCGTATGTATCTGTCCACACCCAACGAACAGGTGGAGGTCCGATCTTAAAATATCATTAACATGACTTCCCTCAGAGTGTGGAGGATATCTTATATATCCACAATGGTATCTCAAGTCAAATGAGCTAATATGCTACTCGAATCGAGAAGATTCATTTTGATGTTGGAGTACCATCTATTAGGAATCTTCAAGTTAGTCGTTAGGTATTTATCCAATATACCTACATGTATATATGAGTCTGTCTAAGACTCACGGTTAACTGAGATGAGCCATTGGAACTATTCCAATATACGACATGTACCAATCTCACGGGTTTACTAATTGACCATGTATGTAAATATTTGCTAGGAACTATTTTAAGAATGAATCAAGTTGTAATGTTTCTTAGTGTCTGTTGTGACACTTTTGAAACTTCATTACAACAACTCATTCTATGGACTATACATCTTGACCATTAAACAAAAGATTATATCAATGAAAGTACTAAATTTTATTTAAAATAAAATATAAAATTGCAACGTATTTACAATAAAAATATCAAAAATTGGCGCGCTGAGAACCAACTCTAACAATTTCTTCCACTTGCTCTAGTGCCAGTTTTGATGGTATCTAATACCATAACCTCCATATGCATATTTTATATTCTCGGAGGTAAGGCCTTCGTAAGTGGGTCAACTACATTGTCCTTTCTAGGTGTCTTGCATATGACAACATCTCCTCGAGCAATGATCTCACGAATAATATGAACTTTCATTCCATATGCTTCGACTTTTGATGCGCTCTCGATTTTTTTGCTTGTGCGACAGTACCACTATTATCACAGAACAACGGGATCGAATCCTCGATGCTTGGGACAATTCCCAACTCTGTGATAAATTTTCTAATCCATACAACTTCTTTTACAGCATCAGATGCTGCAATATATTTTACCTCTGTGGTGGAATCAGCTGTAGATCCCTACTTGGAACTTTTCCAACAGACTGTGGCATTATTAAGAGTAAATACAAAACCTGATGTAGAATTTCTATCATCAGGATCTTACTCAAAGTCAGAATTTGTATACCATGTCATCTGTAAATCATCTTCTCTATAAATAAGAAAGTTATCCTTAGTACCTTTACGATACTTGAGGATATGTTTAACAACCATCCAATGATCGTTACCTGGATTAGCCTGATACCCACTAGTAACACTTATTGCATGACTAAAATCAAGTCTCGTACATAACATGGCATACATAATTCTTCCTAAGTATAATACATATGGTTGACTAGACATTCTAGTCTTTTCATATTCCGTTTGAGGACACATCTTCTTCGAAAGATGAATGCCATATCGAAAAGGTATGTTAGCAACTTTAAAATTGCTAAAGTTATACCTATCTAAGATCTTATCTATGTACGAGGATTGGGATAGCCCAATCAACTGCCTTTCTCTTTCTCTATAGAGTTTTATACCAAGTATATATGAGGCCTCTCCCAGGTCTTTCATGGAGAAGTTCTTATAGAGATACGCTTTAACGTCATGCATCATCCCAAGATCATTCCCAATGATCATGATATCATCAACATAAAGTACCAAGAACACTATCATGCTCCCATCGACCTTCTTATAAACACAAGGTTCTTTTTTATTTTTTAGAAAATCAAACAATCTGATTACCTCATCAAAACAAAGATTCTAACTCTGTGATGCTTGTTTAAGTCCATAAATGGACTTTTTAAGCTTACATATATCATGCTTGAATTTTGGCTAGAAATAAAATCCTCTGAATATTCCATATAGATTTTTTCATTAAGAAACCCATTAAGAAAAGTGGTTTTGACATTCATTTTCCAAATATCATAATCATGGTAAGCAAAAATAGCCAATAAAATCCTAATAGACTTTAGCATCTAGGTATTTGGGTTCAGACCAACAATTGTGGTATTTGGGTGAGCGGGTCTAATCTTGGCATCCGGGCCCCAAGCTCATAAGGTTTAAGTCTCTCTACCTCCTTTGATGTTCTTTGGGCTCCGATTAGAGGGGGGTCTTTCGGTAGCTCTGCATGGTCTTCTAGCTAGCGAATTTTTTTATTGAGGGTGATTATTGGAGATGGACCCGCAATGCTCTCATGGGTTCCCTACCCCTTTCTGAACCTCGACGAGCTACTCAGGTATAAATTGTTGTCCTTTTATGTTTTTCTTATTTAATCTGATATTCCTTATTGATGTGTATTTTGAAGTAGGTTTGTGGACAAGGTCGGGAAACTCATCACATTCAGCTGCCCTCTGATGGTGACGTGGAAGAGAATGAGCCTTCTACTCACCCAGCGCCATCCCGACGGGTTTGGCATAGCACTACATTTTCTTGACTTGGTGCATCCGCTTCGACACCTACCATTCCTCCTTATGTCATTCCAAGTATAATGGGTCTTTGGCCATACCTCACCTACTCACTCCGTGGTGATACCAGAGCGCTCGTGACCTGCTCACTATCCATGGCAGAGGCGCAATCTATATCACTTGGTCTTGCGGATGCTACACATGTGAGTGCTCCTCATGACTTGATTTTCCCTTTATTCTCATCATGTTTTGAATTTTGATTCATGAGTGCTCCTCATGACTTGATTTTCCCTTTATTCTCATCATGTTTTAAATGTTGATTCTTTTTTTTACTGTAGGTTTTTATCGACTTTGCAAATCACTACTATCGCTTGACACTAGCGGCGAAGACTGAACTGAATGAATAAAGCCTATATTATGTTTAATCGAGTATACGAAGTCCTATATTGTTGTCTTTACTTTCTATGAATTGTGATGTAATGCGCATGGGCTTAGTATGTTGGTCTAAAGGTTCCTTATTTGAGGGAAGAAAAGTCTAAAAGGCTACCTTTACGACAATATTTCGCCGCGCCTTTTATTATTTCGTTATTTGCTTTTTGTATGTCATCTCCTTGCATAATCATGCATCATATTGTAATGCGCATGGGCAAATCAAGTTGGATTAAAGGTCCTCCACTTCGAGAGATGAAAAGCCTAAGGGCTACCTTTGCCACGATGTTTTGCCGCGCCGGACAAAGCACGTTCGATTGAACGTGAGATACGTTCAATCAGATATTTAAAGTCCTATATAGATGTGGGCATATATTGCATCTATTTTCTTTCACCTTTATCGTCTATCTTCTTTTGCATCGCATCATGGCACATTTATTTTAATGTATAATTGCCTCTTTAATTATCTATTTACATTATGCACTTAATTACCTCTTTAGTCATCTCTTTACATTATGTACTTAATTGCCTCTCTTTAATATGCATGCTTGCACAATTATTGTTTATTTACGTCTCTGTGTTTATCAATATAATGGGTTGCTGAAATTACATGCTTGCCGTTATTCCAAATTTTTTTTTATGCATGAACTTAGAAATAGATTATCCTTGGAAATACATGTTGCTTAGGCTTGGTTAGATTATTGCACAAATCCTTTCATTACAAGTGGAATAAGTAAGGGACCATTCCAAACCCCAACGGTTTGAGGTCTTCCCTTGCGAGGGGTGAGTGCGGCCTTCAATCATTTTCCTGGTTCACACCGGGTGGCGACTCCATGTTATTTCTCCGGTTTAGTTCCCCCGCGGGCTATTCCGTACTCCCGACCGGGCCGTGAGCCCAGGACAGCGTCACCGATTTCTGTGTCCTACACCAGAGCTTTTAACAAGAAAGTCAGGACAAACAAGATCAAAGAATAAGATCTTGTGCTAAAAAAGTCACGACCTCGGACAATGGATCCGAGGGGGAGTTCAGGACTAATTGGGATGGGCCCTACTTAGTCAAGAATTTTTCAAAGAATGGAGTAATATGATTGTCTGATATTG
>SKCR01036396.1:0-57210 GCA_019454045.1 Zanthoxylum bungeanum
ACACTGACCCATCATATTCGAATACACAAGAACCGCGTAGGTCGGAGAGAGTCAGAAAAACCAACTGGGAGGTATGGGGTTCTGATCTCACCTCATGTAGATATCAATTTTATTGAGGAACATGAACCTACTACGTATGAGGAAGTGATACAAGGTATCGACTCCTTTTTTGGCAAAGTACCATGAAGTCCGAAATAGATTACATGTATACAACCAAGTTTGGACCCTGATTGATGTACCAGAAGACATTGTGCCTGTTGGTACTAAATGAGTCTTCAAGGAAGACATACATCGATGTCAACATACAAATGTACACAGCTAGGCTTGTACAGAAAGGATCATCAACGACATAGTGTCGACTACGACGAAACTTTTTCACCCGGTGCCATGATTAAATCCATTCGGATAATGCTTGCTATAACTGCATATTTCATTTATGAAATATGGCAGATGGACGTTAAAATCACTTTCCTTAACGGAAACCTTTTGGAGGATGTTTATAAACATCCTGACGGTTTTGTCGTATCGAAACATGCAAACAAGGTTTGCAAGTTAAATCGATCCATTAATGGATTGAAGCAAGCATTGTGTTCTTGGAACCAACGTTTTGATGAGATCATAATGGTATATGATTTCATTCAAAACGAATATGATTCTTGTGTATATAAGAATGTTAGTGGGAGCGCACTGACAATGCATGTCCTATACATTGATGACATATCATTTCTTGGAAATGACATTCCCATAATACAATCGGTGGAAGCTTGGATTTTATGAAAATTCTCCATAGAACACCTGGGAGAAGTAGGCTTTATTCTAGGAATAAGGATCTACTAGGATAGATCTAGAAAGCTGCTGACAACCCTATCAGAGTTTGTACATTTTAAAATGTATGTGACCTGATGTCTCATATGCTTTGAGCATATATAGACGCTATAAGGCCAATCCAGGTGATGGTCACTGGGTTGATGGTAAGAACATCCTTAAGTATCTTAGACGAACTAAAGATGCTTTCTTAAACATGGAGAAGGAGAAATGAGGTGATTGGATTCGCCGTTGCAAGTTTCTAAACCAACAAAGATGACTTTAAGTCGCAATAAGGGTACATATTTAGTTTGAAGTTTGAATAACGGAACAATGAGCTGGAAATCTTCCAAGCAAGATAATTTTGGCGAATAAATAACAAAAGCGGAACATTGTTGCAGCTAAGACAGCAATAGAAGCATTTTGGATCAATATAATCCTAATTGGATTAGGAGTAGTTCTGTTAGCAGCTGAACTAGGATACAACACAGGCTAAGGAACACGGTGGTCTCATCAATGATCCAAGTATTTACTTCAACTAATTCATCTGATTCGTTCGGATCATACATCATGGCGATGTGATGATCGAATAAAACGCATCAGATGATAGCATTGCAAATCCGCTGACGAAAGCAGTTTCTCAGCAAAGTTTGAGCGACCCGTACATAGTTCAGGTGTAGGACACTTGAGTGATTGGCTATAGGCCAAGTGGGAGATTGTTGGATAATTATGACCCATAGCATCACTATTTGTACAAAACATGGTGTTGTTGTACAAATAAACTATGTGACAAAGGAATTTCTCTTTTATCATTTGTAATTAGATTACCATGATATATAAATGATAAAAGTCCATATGATTAGTACCAGATTAATAAGATATGAGACAATATTAATCCACTAAGGTTTAATCATTAAATATCTCTAGTCGTAGTATTATCGAGACTGGACATCGATAATGCGGAATATACTAGTATTGCACTTGTGCGCGTTGTGGGAGCATAACGGCATAGTTCTCATATATTTAAGTATTGGATACTTATGCAAGTGTGATAGGAGGTTGTGTTTACTGATGGTACGGGAACAGCTTCGATCTGGACAGACCCCTCGGAATCCCATTGGTAGTATGACTATGTGTCTATGGGAATCCGAATCAGGGTAGGTGTATTTGGTCTTAACCTGAGACTTGCATCGCTAATACTTGCGACAATCAGTATACTTTGGTTTTGGTCTTCCGGGGCTTTAACAGGTTCTGTGTACGCCTCTTCTGGGTATACTGAGAAGAGTAGTGTATTGGGTGTGATGTCAAGATGGAAGTATCACTCCAGTCATATGGAGATGATGATCACGTAGGATACGGAACTGGTACTCTTATGTACTGCAGTCATCGAGAATAATATGACTAGGTCATGATTATCTGATTAAGAGACTAATTACCAAAGATCCGATATATGCTTCGTACGGGGCAGACACAATTCCAGCCCTAGGCCTAACATGTGATATCGATACTGGATCGCAATACGCAATACCACGTATACTACGCCTGACAACGATTACATATTCCTTAAAAGAATATTTCTGGAGAATTGGGTAGGCACGACGCTTTGCTAGAAGCCAACCATGTCTTGTAAATCTGTAGCAACGTGGTACCGGGTACGCACGTGTTCGGATAGTCTGACGACCGGATTTACTGCCAACATATCCAGGAATCTTATGGGTCGCTTCCTGAAGATTCACCGATGACGTATGACTGAACATAATTAATCTAGGATTAATTATAAGAGAGAGAAAATTAATCTATGATTAATTACGGAATATTTTATCTGGGATAAAATTCAATTAATAGAGAGAGAACGATTAATTCGGAATTAATCGATAAAATAATATATTCGATATATTAAATGAAATTATATTTCATAACGGAATTAAAATTGGATTTTAATTCGGGCGAACGAATTAATTCGCGAGCGACCTTAATAGTAATTTTGCTAGGCATAATTATTTAAATAAATTTGATTTAATTAAGTCGCAACGAAAAATTCATTAATCGGAATTAACGAACCCGAGCCCCGAATGTGTTTGTAGGCCCACTCGGATTTTGAATAAAGTGGGGCCCACCACAGGTCACATCACTTGGCACTTTACTTACCTTTATGGTGATGGAATTTGGTATTATGTGATGGCTTGTAAAACACTCCATTTTGAAAAGGTGAAAGACTTTTACCAAATCTTGGATTTGGTATATGTTTTGATTTTTTGGAAATCATTTCACTTAACACTTTTCACTCTCTTTTTCCCTTGAAAAACCGAAACCTCTCTCCCTCTCTTGCTTCTCACATTGCCGAGAGTTGTAAGAAGAAAAAGGGGATTTTTGTTGCAAAATCTCCATTGCTAGCACATCAAAGAGTCATCCAAGGTGATAGGGAAACTACTCCCATGAGTTTGGAATTAATTCACCAAAGCTTGGAGCTCAACATACAATAAAAGGAGGAGCTTGGAGCACTACACAAAGGTGCAAATTTTTTAAATCCTACATCCTCATTGCCGATCAAAGTGAGTACTTTCCGCTATTTGCTTTGTTTATTCACATATGTTTTATGCTTAATTGATCCTTGGCTAGTTCTTAGAGATCCCAACAGAAGAGCAAATGAATAATGCTAGTAAGAGGACTTATTATAGGAATGCAAACTATGAGATATGAGAAATGAACGTTGAATCGGCCGACCTATTCCTGCCCGAATTTTTTAAGGGAAAGTCATATGTCTGTAAGAAGTGGGCTGAGCCACGCCCAAAGATAGAAAATGATAAAAAAAAGTAGGATTTTTTCTTTTGACGTCACTAAAGTTGATGCCATATTTGATCAATTAAATAAAGACAAACAAATTAAATTAAGCGATCGCCACAAATTGCCAAGCCCCGAACCAAGTTAGCGGTAAAAATATTGTAAGTGGATTAATGCATGGTCGCACTCAACTAACAGTTGCCTTGTGTTTCAGAAGTGTTATAGGACGTCATAGAATAGAATCCGAAGTATAACTTTCGAAAGAGGACAAGATGGATGTGGATGATAACCCATTCCCTAAACCATTGGAATTGAATATGATTAATTCTGACCTGACTAAGATGAATTTTCCAAAGTTTTATGATGGTCTTAGATGAAGATCAGAACGACCAACGTCCTAGTGCTCTTGAGCGGATAAAGCTGCACCAAGAAGTAAAGGCTCCATAAAATTTATGTATTCGCTGTCATAACAATATAGAATGGATGAAAGAATTAGAAGAAACTTGTGAAAGGGGGCCTCCGAAAAGGGAGCCGGCAACATGGCAACCGAAAACCTTCGCACCAAGGTTCTATGAAGAACACTCAAACTTCGTCCAGAGCATCAGGACTTTTAGGTCGAGGTTTCATTGGCCCAACGTTTGGAATTCGTGTAACCAGCAATGGAGGAAGTATGTTCATGTGGATGAAATGACAAGGACGCAGTTGAGACAACATCAAAGGAATTATGGCTGAATGATGCCCCAACGGTGTGAGGTGTGAAAGCTCCCACTAACCATGAAAAGCGAGGCCATGTCCTTCCAACTGACACCTCTATGGAAAGAAGATTAGTTGTGGATACCAATGATGGTGGTAGCGAAGAGGGAATCAGTTCGGATCGTAAAGACCAAACCAAGTTTGACCGAAGAAAGAAGCGAGATGAGACGGACGATGAAGAACAACCCATTTTTATTCAGTTTGGTAGCATGCCACCGGTTGTGGCTAATCATTACTTGTTTTCTGAAAAGTTCAAACGGGATAATAATGGGACCCCTAGAAGGAGTGAAGATGTCTATGATAGGGAAGAAACAGGGTTTGTGATGCTTACCACGAAGAGTAGGGAAGTTTCAGACAACGATCTGACAGATGTAGAATAAGAAATAGATGTGAGTGCCAAAGCACAGAGAAGAGGGACAACACAAAGTCGGCTTCATAAGGAGTTATACGAAGCCGGAAATCCACCCGTAGGGACACTGGAGAAGACTTGGGTCGATCCTCGTATCTCGTGTTATACGGAAAACCAAAATAAACGTATCGTAACCAGGGCAAAGAAACAGAGGATACTCGCCAGTGATACATCGCACAATGGCTCGGCTACGTTGTCACATTCCAGATGGGATGCAAATGAGGATTCACCTCGAGAGGGTGTAAGTGATGGACAAACATTGGAAATAGGAATATCTGGGAAAGTAACATTCCCAAAATCACCACAGCAAATGACAAAGCATCTCTGACCACTGTATGTGAAGGCAAAGGCAAATGGAATACCAGTCACCAAAGTGTTGATCGACAATAGGGCGGCCATTAACGCTATCCCATCTAGGATGTTGGGACGATAGCGAAGTCAGAGGCCGATCTCATCCATACGGAAGTAGTACTCACAAGCTTCAGTGGGGGAGCAACAACAGCTAAATGAGTCGTCCCATTAGACTTACAGGTAGGGAGCACCACTAAGACAACTGTTTTTTTTGTTATAGATGGACCAACCACGTATAACATGCTTTTGGGGAGAGATTGGATCCACGACAGCCGATGTATTCCTTCTTCTCTCAATCAATGTTTGGTTTTTTGGAATCAGAAGGACAAAGTCGAAGTGGTACATGCCGATAATATACCTTTCGCAGTAGAAACAAATTTGGCGGAATATTTCATGCACGAAAGGAATTACGGACCGGTCAGAGTGTTAGATGAAATGGAGAATTCATCCGTAGTGGCCCAACATGATGAGCGATACGCCGCAGAGTTATTAAATGATTTATTCGTCCAAATAAAGCCAACTATAGTGGCCTTTGAAAGGCCATTATTCGACCATGAAACTAGAAATTTAAATAGAGGGCAGTAGACACTGCATTTTGCATGAGCCCGATGATGAGCCTCGTATGGAGGCACTACCTGAAAAGTTACGGAAGTTGTAAAAAATGAATGCCGGAAGGAAAGAAAACCTCCAAAATTAGCCCCTCATCGGATTCGGACTCACTACCCAGGCTCGGGTTCGCTCAGTCAGTTTCTTTTCAAACCTTAGCCTCGGAAAAGCCCAAAACCCCATGCCATCGGCCCATCCACCCATGGCCCATGCAATCCATCCACACGCCCAAAACCTCATGTAATCCACATGCCCAAATCTCTTCATGAACACTTTCCAATTTAACAAAGATTTAAAATCCCATCCTTACCAATTTGACAAGATTTGAGATATCCTCATCACCAAATTTATGAGATTGTATTACCAAAATAATTTGATGAATATATTCCCCAAATCAACATGATTTTTTTTCTATTTGGAGATCCCTCCAAATCATTATAAAAATGAGACTCTTTTCTTCTTTTTGAGAGGCTTGGACGGCAACTTGAAACCCTAGAGAGGCTCATTTTCTTCTTCCACCACCAAAAAATAAAACAAAAAAAGAAAACTCTAGCCACCATCGAAAAAACAACAAGAAAACAGAAAAAAAGTCACCGAAACAGAAAAACAACAAGGAGAGACCGAAACAGAAAAAAAACCAGCAAAAAACCCAAAAAATTACCAGAAAAACAACAAAAAACAGCGCCAAAAAACAACCATACAGCCACCGAAAAAACAACCAAACAACAACAACAAAAAACCAAACAGCAGTAAAAAACAACCAAAACAACAGCCAAAAATAACCAAAACAGCAGCAAAAAATAACCAAAAACAACAGCCAAAAACAGAAGCAAAAAACAACCAGAAACTGCACAAAAAATAACCAACCAGCGACCAAAAATGGCAAACAACGAACCAGAAACAACAAACAGTGAACCAAAAACAGCAAATAGCGAACCAGTGAGCAGAAACAGCGAATCAAAAAAAGCAAACCAAACCTTGACGCTAAGCTTTGATCCTTCCGGCAACGACCTAACGCACTTCTAAGAAAGCAACTTAAAAGGTAAGACTTGAGGGCGCCCTTACCACATTTATTTTCATAGTCCTGGATGCTGCATGCCTCGCTGGACGTGAAATACATCCAGCCAGTATGTGAAGTCCTATATCAAGAACGGTCAAATTTTCTGGTCACATATTTTTCTTTCTTTAGCATTTCGTTATTTATCTTTCTTTATCTATTATGCACTTTTTATTGTTGTTTTATCATTTCACCTTTATTTTGTTTATTTTTTGTTCATGTTGATGGTTATACGTATATGCATCGTTATATGTTTTCATGTCTATTTTTATGTCTGTTTACATTGCATTGATGATTATGCAGTTATTATCCCTTGCGGTATATCGAATGGAAACTTAGACGTAAATTCCATAGCCGAATCTGAATGGACGGTAGTGCGGTCTGTACTTGGGATACAACTCTACGTACCACTCGGGGAAAACTCATATATGCGTGATAACCCCTCTTTTTGTTTGCTATTTATTTATTGACGTCTTTCCTGTTTTGATTTTTTTTTTGATTTCTTATATAATTTCGTATCAACACTTCATATTTCTTAATTTAATATGCTTTGGAATACGTTTATTGTGATTATTATTTGATCGGGTATGTTATTACATTGTTATTCGCTTTTATGCATGAATTACATTAAGACTTGACTATACCATTGTGTGAACCCGTCCATTATACTGGCATAAGTAAGGGACCATTCCGAACCCAACGATTTGAGGTCTTCCCTTGCGAGGGGTGAGTGTGGCCTTAAATCTTTCCCAGTTCACATTGGGTGGTGACTCCTTTATTCTCGGGTTTAGCCCCCTGCGGGCTAATCCGTAATCTCTACGGGCTGCGAGCCCAACAGTGTCGTGGTCGCCGAACATTATAGCATAGCGGTAAATCCTGCTTCGCTCCTACAGATGGCGACTCAACTAAGGATAGAGAATCGGCCCCGAAACAATTCCTTGTAGTGTCTGTGGCTTTGGATTTGGTTAACCAAGTCTCATATATTTTGCATACCCTTCTTACCCCGATGGAGTCATTTTTAGTGTCTCTAAGACTTGCCCAAGGATCCTAAACATGATTCTAGTGTGAATAATCAAGTGAGTTGCGGAATAAACTTACAATGATCGGATGAGAGAAGTTCAAAACTTTCTTTGTTCTTGAAGCTCCAAGCTTTCCTTTTGAGTTCCAAACTCTTGGGTGAGTTTCCCTATCACCTTTAATTGACTCCAAAGTGCTAGCTTTGCCCAAAAAATGGAACAAAAATTTCTCCTCCAAGAAGAAGAGAATGGCGACAATGTAGAGATAAATGAGAGAGATGAGTGAATAGTGAATTGACTTGGTTGGTGTGTGTTTTTAAAATAATCCAATACTTTTCAAACCCCTTCCATCACAATTAAATGTAGCCAACTACTCACATCAAGTGTCAAAAGGTTGATGTAAGTAAAGTGGGTCCCACCACTTTAAATTCAAATTTGAGTTGGCTTACTTAACACACTTTGGGCCCGGTTCATTTAATCCGACTAAAAAATTTTCTGTCGCGACGTAATTAAATCCAATTTAATTAAATAATAATGCCCAGTAAAATTATTACGGAAGTCGCTTACGAATTAATTCCAAATTAATTCTTTCGCTTGAATTAAAATCCAATTTTAATTCCGTATTGAAATCCAATTTCAATTAATATATCTGATATATTATTTAGCCCAAATAAATAAATTAAATAGAAAAATCTAATTTAACTATTAAATTTATTTTTCCGAATCGCGTTCTCTCTTCTAGACGAATTTAATCCCAGATAAAATTCTTGCCGTAATTAATACCAGATTAATTTTCTCTCTCATAATTAATCCCAGATTAATTATGTTCAGGTCAAATGTCATCGGTGAATCTTTGGGAAGCGACCCAAGAGATTTCTGGATATGTTGGCAGTAAATACGGTGTCGAACTATCTGACACGTGAGTACCCGGTACCACGTTCTTACTGATTTACAAGACATGGTTGGCTTCTAGTAAAGCATCGTGCCTACCAAATTCTCCAGAAATATATTCAACATGGAATATATATAATTTGTATCAAGCGTAGTATACATGTATTGCGTATTGCGATCCAGTATTGGATGTCACATGCTAGGCCTAGGGCTGGATGGAATTGTGTCTGCCCCGTACGAAGTATATATCGGATCACCATAAACTAGTCTCTGTATTCGGATAATCATGACCTAGTCATACTATCCCGATACTGCAGCATTTATGAGTACTAGTTCTGTACCTGAGTGATCATCATCTCCATATGACTGAAGTGATACTTCCATCTTGACATCACACCCAATACACTACAATTCTCAGTAAACTCAGAAGAGGCGTACACAAAACCTGTTAAAGCCCCGGACGACCAAAACCAAAGAATAATGATTGTCGCAAGTATTAGCGATGGAAGTCTCAGGTTAAGACCATATACACCTACCCTGATTAGGATTCCCATAGACACATAGTCATACTACCAATGGGATTCCGATGGGTCTATCCAGAGCGAAGCTGTTCCGGGTCCAACGGCTAACAGAACTTCCTATCACACTTGCATAAGTATCCAATACTTAAATATATGAGAACTATGTCGTTAAGCTTCCATAACGCGCACAAATGTAATACTAGCCTATTCTGCATTATCGATGTCCAGTCTCGATAATACTACGACAATGGATATTTAATGATTAAACCTTTCATGGATTAATACTTTCTCATATCTTATTAATTCGGTACTAATCATATGGACTTTTATCATTTATATATCCAAGTAATCCAATTACAAAATGATAAAAGAGCAATTTCCTTTGTCACATAGTTAATTTGTACAAAAACACCATGTCTTTTACAAATAGTGATGTTATGGGTCATAATTGTCCAACAGTCATGTATCGTGAAGTCGCTTTCACTCAAGGCAGCGGATCGTTATGTGATGATAACCATCACTCGTTGGCACGAACCCTAGGGTATAAAAAAGGTGTGCTCACTTTGTCGCTCGAACCCTTGAGTGGGGAGACCTAGTTGTGTGCAACCCTTCGCCGATGAGAGAGCCTTATACATACCCTTTAAGCCCACATATGAACCATAGTTATGTGTTTTATTTAAGCTACCTCATGCTTGTGTTTGGGTCTATTATCATTTGGATCCATTTGGACTTCTCGTCATATGATACGAACTTGTTGGGCCACTTAAACTGGGACGAGTTTGTATCTTATGTAGATTGGGCCGAAATTTTCAAAAAATGATGGACCACCTTGTATTTGGGCCCCCTATCATTTGAAGTTATTTAGCCACCTTATCACAAAAGTGTAAACCTGTTGGGCCTTTTCAACTGGGACAAGTTTACACCTCGCGATAATCTGATTAAACGCTTTAAAATGATAACGGGCCAACTTGTATGAAAACCTTGATGGGCTCTTAGAAGGTCCAAACATGATCCGAATATGCCAGATGCATGAGTCCGATATCCGCACTGGCTTTCATCCAGGAAGGGTACGCCTTGTATGGCATATTTGTATACTTTTGGATATCTCCAAGTCCGTCCCCGCCATAAGCATGATTACTGAGGGCCCAATTCGTCATTTCTAGACATTGGCATGATCCCAAGAAGAGGCTTAGTCAATATTATAAATGGGTGGTCTTTGTCTTTTACTGATGAAGAAGGACTGAGGTAGCCAAGGTTCATCTCTGTAGTGTAAGAGAGAACGATCTTTGTGTACCCCACATTGGTACATAAAATGAGCCATACCTAGGACATAAATGGACTTACCACGGGTGCGAGAGGAATAAGGTCGGAAGGATATATGTTGTTTTGATAACCACATGCATCTCATGCATCGCATGCATACACGCATCATGTTAACCCATTTGTCCTAAAAGCCATCAAAGATATCCATTGGGTTAGAGAAGATGGAAGACTTGTCAAGAAAATGTTAGCAAGCATGGATGCGTCAGGCAATGAAGGTTCTCGCATGGACCAATTGGAGACCAACATCACCAAAATTACCGAGCAACTACAAGCTTTGACCAATGCTGTGGCCAGTCTGACGGTACCCTGCACAGTGGGAACAGGAAACAATGGGGATGGAAGGCGTGAGGAGCCCCCGAATAGGGTGAGCGAAGAAATCCATGTTTTTGATGATGACATGGCCGAGTATGTCGCGGGAAGGATAGCGGGCCTCAGGCAGAGTTACAGAAACTCAGAGAACAAGTAGAGTTAGTTACCCGCAAGATGAAGGAAAAACATGAAGATCTATTAGACTATGATGCGATGACTTTTGAAGAACAGCTGTCTCCCCAGTTTAAGATGCTTGACATGGAAAAGTTCAACGGAAACGCAGATTTAAGGGTCCATCTCCGAAAATATGTTTTGGTGATGAGTTCAATGGGTTTGTCAAAACGCCAGGTGCAGAGAGTTGGGATTGGGATCTCACTGGAAGGGGCGCCCGTAGTATGGTATCATGGCTTGGAGAAAAAGGTAAGGGATGGCTGGAGGGCATTATCAGAGGCCTTTCTGAACCAATATGTCATAGACATTGAGATAGACTTGTCACTCCGTGACCCAGAAAAAACACCAAACAGAGGCTAGAAGAGACCTTCAAAGATTACATGGATCGCTGGAGAAGCCAGCTCTTGAAGATGTAGACTCGGACCTCGGAGAAGGACCAAATTAAGATGATCATTAAGGGCACCAAGCCCTTCCATTTATAACAAGCTGAGGAGGATGACCTCCATGATTAGTGACTTTCGACAGTTAAGAGAAACAGTCATGGATATCGAGGAAGAAGAGGCGAGAACAGAAAGTTTTACGGTCAGAATAGAAAGACCAAATCGGGGCCTTCAGGGAACAAGTTCACTCCTGATGAGGTCGCTGCCATCAGAAACAGGTGATTCTCCAATTTTGATAGACCTTTGTCGAAGGTGTTTCAAAAGCTGAAGAGGCAAGGACTCCTAAAACCCTTAGAACCTAAACCACTTCCAAACCCTGTGCCACCCCACCTCAACCTAAACCTATACTGTCACTTCCTAGCAAAAATGTGACGAAACTGTTAGGGATATGCCATATACCCAACTTGTGGATGGGCTATATGTACATGTATTTGTAATATTTCATTAATTAATAAAATGGCAATCTTTATTATACGTGTCTTGCATAAATTATATGAATCATCAAACATTGTAATAAAGCCCTTGGAGTAATAAGATGATGGCTTCCACGCCTTATGGGAATCATTACTCTCAACGTTCCTAGTCATAGTTTTGTGAATAATCTGGGCGTTCACAAAGCGGAGAGACTAGCATGATGATATGATCCACATTTAAGTGTGGGGTAGCTGATCTCATTGGCTACTAGCGGAGATCCGTCCGCTTGGTGTATCACATGGATGCATGAGTTGCTCGTGTCCATAAAACTGACCGCCGAAAGTTTTCACATGAAGTGTTTATCCAATGTGTCTATGAGAACTTTCATGTATCGATTGTATGACTAGTCCTTAGACTTGAGGTCTTTACAATATTATGTGTGGATCAAATGACTTTGACATTCTTCTTCCCCGGTTCAAAAGATCCGGTCATAAGGGTATGATTGGGTCATTTGTTGAAACACATGAAGTTTGTAAAGATAGATTAGAGAATCGCCACTCTCTCAGATAATATTTTTTATAAGAGTAGTATTCCAGTTCGCGGGTTGATATGTGTGATCAGTGTTTGAGAATGTGGCCGCAGCGGAAGATTCATGTGAGATTCTTGGGTTAGCACGATTCATGACACTATCAACATCATATTTGACTATATGGGTAGACAATTTCCATACCCTAGGTCAAACGGTGGGGATACAGTGAAGCGAATGACCGTATCATATGTAAATCGCATATAGAATGGGTATATATATCTTTCCTTCTCATTTGGGGGCCTTGGCATGTTGCTAGATGTCAACCTTGGTCATTGAAATTGAACAACCATCTGATCGGAGGATAATTTATGTTCGATTAAATTATCACAATTCATTTAATGTCCAACTTGAGGGGAACCCAAAAGGTCAGACACAACAAAGTCGAAATCAATGGTTAACAGTGCACAGTACAAATTTAACAGCATATATGATTGCTGTAGGAATTGTTCATAAATGGTTCAATGTGTTTAATTATTAAACAGATCATTTATGAGGTTCCAAAGTGGCTTAGGGATTGGTGAATGATGATAGGGGCACTTTGGGAATTGGAAAAATGAATAAGAAAAAAAATGTGAATAGTAAATTTAATTTATTTTTTATTTTTTATTTGTTTTGAATTCCAATTCGGCCCAAACTTTATTAGGGTTTTATAATCTCATTAAACCACTATATTAAGATCCAATGGCTAAGATTTAATTAGCATTTATCCCACATCGGATTCTTAATTAATTTTGTTGTCTTTGGAGCACCTATATAAACCCAAAGAATTCTTTACAAATTTTTACACCAAAACCTTTCATATCTTGGGTTTATATAAGTGAGAAACTCTAAAGTTAAGAGTAAGAGTAAGCCACTGATTTTGAGGATTCTTAAGTCTAATTTACTAGAGGAATCTCAAGTTAAAAGTTTTGAGGTATTTGCCTAGCACCAAGGGCAAAATACCTGTGCACTCAAGGCGTAGTCTTGCCTTTGAGATTTGGCTTTAGTGTGTGCACATTTGGAGGCCACACACTTGGGTGGCTCTTTGGAACGTGGAAGAGCTTGCTGAGTTTGAGAAAAGCTTGTAGATTGGAATGAGGACTGGAGGAGTCTTCGGTTCTTTATTTTAAGTAAGTCTTTTTCTTTTTTTTTAATTAGAGTTCTTATGATAGTTAATGTTTTTAGGTTATGTTCTTTAAATGTTTTATGAGTTTTTATGCTTAGAATATATAGTAACATGCCTAGGCTTGTAGAATAATCAAACAAATGGGTCTTGGGCAAAGGGATAGCGGCATCATAATTTTTAATTTTCCGCTGCGCACTCGCGGCCGCTTCTCAACAGTGGTATCAGCGCGCCGTTTTTATTTTGATTAGTTCTCTATCATTTGAACTTGAAATTAGGTGTGTAAAATCTCATTGGAAAGCTAACACCTTGAACTTACTTTTAGGCACAAGTTTTGCATGATTTGGGTAAGATTTGAATTGTTAAATTGCATTTAAATTTCATGCATCTGTAAAAAAATGTGAATAGTAAATTTATTTGATTAAAATAAAATGCAATATCATAATTAAATATTAATCAAATTTATTTAATGCCTAAAATAATTCCAACATATTAAAACTCATATGCTTGATGATTCTATGTATGATTAGAATTGGCATGATTATTTTAGGGTGCAAGCATCTAGAGATTTTAAGGAAATAGAGAGTGTATTGTTTATCCCTTAGCTAAGTAATTATTCTGTGATGAACATAGAGATTTATTACCTTTAAGGCTAATAAATATAAATCACTTGTTTATAATAAAAGACATTATAAAAGATACAAGTGGGGGGGGACCAAGCCGTTAATAAAACTTTCCAAACTAAAGTTAATTTAACCAAAGTTATTACTAGAGTTAGACAATGATTTGGTGTATTCCTTCACTCACTACCTTTTATAGCCAAAAGGAAAAGCTGTGAAGACATCTAGATAATCATTTACTCAAAGCTTACCTTAAAGCATATTTAAAGTGTTGGACTAATTTGGAGGATCTATTGTTTATTCCTGTCACCAAGGCAATAAGAGCCTAAGAGGTAAGAGTATTAAAGAGAGTTCGCTCCACCCTCCCTCTGGGGAATTTTCAATGGAGGAATCCATTTGACAGTTATTCACTTAAACTTTCTAAAATCCTCAATAATAATTTAAGTCTAAAATTTGCCTCCCATTGTAAAGTATAGACCCAAAGGGCTTAAATTGTATTGGCAGGACTAGGCTTAACCAGACTGACCAATACCAATTTGTCCCTAAATCGTACTATTGACAATGGTTTGACTTTTCTGAGTCATAAGACGCAGCGACCCTTAGGCGTGGTCTTATAACTTAGTGGCAAAGATTGGGTGTCCACAAAGACTAGCATAAGCTATGGCATGTTTGATTGCCCAACCCAATGATCAATGAATTGTGATTTATATATAAAATGGTTGGGAACCTACCTAATTATCGTATTTTATAACGATCGGCCCTAGTCAGAGTTGTGAAATGATGATAATGGGATCCTTGCCCATAAGAAATCCATTATATTGGGGTTGATGTGATTTGCTTAAAATTTTAAAACAATTGAGTGGGAGCAACTTCATAATATTAAAAGCTAATGTTATTATGAAACATTAATGAAAACATATTCCTAATTTTAACATTCTCTCTTAACATGTGGGTTAAAATATTTCACAAACATTCAAATGGCAAATAGAATATCACTTCGTTCCATCCTTGATGAGCATAAGCTCAAAGGGACAATACAATGACTGGTTTAGAAACCTTAAAATTGTCTTACGATAAGAAAATATTTTCTATGTTCTTGAAAGACCATTTCCCCCTAAACCCGCAGAAGATGCTAACCAAAATACATTTGATGCTTGGAAGAAACACGTCGATGATGATGAACAAGCAGTTTGCATAATGCTTGGCTCTATGTCGGAAACTTCAGAAAGCTCACGAAAATATGGATGCTCAAACCATCATCTTTCACTTGAAGGAGTTGTATGCAACTTCCGTTCATACCGTGAGATTCCAAGTGTCATGTGTCTTATTCCAAACAAGGTATAAGGAAGGATCTGTCTGCTAGTGGACATATGCTTAAGATGATTGGCCGCATTGAAAAATTGGCCAACCTCGGGTTCATCATGGATCATGAGATAGGTCACGATCTAATTCTTCAGTCCATACCAAGAGACTTCTCTAACTTTATTATGCAGTTTCATCTGTCTAATAAAGAAGCTACTTTAGCAGAATTGCATAATCTGATAAAGCAAGCAAGAAGGACTTGAAACCGGAGCTTAAAACATCCGTCATGCTTACGGGTACGGACATGAAGCCACGAGGCCCAAAGAAAAATAAGGGCAAGGCCAAGGCTCCAGATCACCTAAAGCCCCAATGGTAAGGTGGAGAAGAAAAAGAGAAAGGGAAATGTTTCTTTTGTGGAAAGAAAAGTCATTGGAAGAAAGACTGCAGATCCTTGAAAGCCAATGAAGCTAGGGAAGCCCAAAAGGCCAAGAAGCCCAATGCTTCAGGTATGTTGTATATGATTGAACTATATTCTCAAAACTCTGAACCTTCTACTTGGGTGCTTGACAAGTTGTGGGACTCACTTGTGTAACAATGTGCAGGGCCTGAGAAACAGTAGGAGACTCCGTCATGGGAGGTTGACTTACGCATGGGTAATAGGGCAAAACTGGCTGCATTGTGCGTGGGGACTTATTCATTAGTTTTGCCGAATGATTTAGTTTTAGACTTAGAAGATTGTGTTTATGTACCTTCTCTAGTAAAGAACATCATTTCAATTTCTTTTTATGTAATAAAGGCTTTTCATGCCTAATAAGTTGTAATGAATGTTCTATTTATTTCAATGAAATAAATATAGAGATGGTATTTTGAATAATGGTATCTATGTTTTACAAACTAACAAAGAATATTCAACCTCTAATATATACAACGTTAACTCTAATAATCTCAATGAATCACTTCTATGGCACAGTCGCTTAGGTCATATCAATGAAACAAGATTAACTAAGCTACATAAGGATGGGTATTTCAGACCCTTCAAATATGAACCTTATGGAACTTGTGAGTCTTGTTTACTTGGTAAAATGACCAAATTACCCTTCAAAGGTAAAGGATAGCGTGCAGCGGAGACATTAGAACTCATACACTCTGATGTATGCGGACCAATGTCAGTCACCGCTAGAGGTGGATTCTCCTACTTATTACCTTTATCGATGATCACCGCGATATGGGTATGTGTGCCTTATACGGTACAAATCTGAAGCCTTTGAGAAATTCAAAGACTTCAAAGCTGAAGTAGAAAACCAGTTTAATAAAAGTATTAAGTCACTAAGGTCTGACCGAGGTGGTGAATACTTAAGCGACCCATTTCAAGATTACTTGAGAGAAAATGGCATTGTTTCCCAGTGGACTCCTCGGGAACTCCCACAGCATAATGGGGTCTCCGAAAGGAGAAATCGAACATTATTAGATATGGTCCGATCAATGATGCCAGACACGGATTTACCTCCTTCATTTTGGGGTCTTGCTTTAGAAACTGCAACACTACTACTAAACCAAGTTCCTTCCAAGACTGTTAGTCAAACACCATATGAGTTATGGTCTGGGAAACGCTCCTAATCTTAGTTATCTAAGAGTTTGGGGATGTGACGCATATGTTAAGCTCACACAAACTAACAAATTGGATGATAGGCAGTTAAACGTAAGTTTGTAGGATATGCCTTGAACTCAAGAGCATACGTGTTCTACGTCCCAAATTAACAAAGAACATTTGTCTCACGAAATGCTAAATTTCTAGAGAATGAATTCCTTCTCAAAAATATAGTGGGAGTAGACTTGACCTCGATGAGGTACGAGAAGAACAAACTAATATAGAAATAAGCCCCAGGCCCCTAAGGGCAGGCAGCGACCGAACAACCACAGGTTATGAACTTAGAAGGTCTGGTAGGGAAAGATATGAGCCTGAAAGATATGGTTTCCATAATGATGAGGAACATGATCAGGTCATTGATAATGACGATCCCACCAGTTATGACGAAGCAATGTGTGACATTGATTTAGTCAAGTGGCTTGAGGCCATGAAATCCGAAATAGACTCTATGTATCAGAATCAAGTCTGGGACTTGGTGGATGCACCTGAAGGGATAAAACTCATAGGCTGCAAGTGGATTTACAAGCGTAAAACTGATGCAGAAGGCAACATCTAAACCTATAAGGCTAGGTTGGTGGCGAAAGGTTATAAAAAAATCCAAGGAATTGACTATGAAGAAACCTTCTTGCCTGTTGCAATGATAAAGTCCATTCAAATTTTTACTAGCACTAGCTGCACACTTTGATTATGAGATTTGGCAGATGGATGTCAAAACTGCTTTCCTTAATGGGAACCTCGTAGAGGAAGTCTATATAACACAACCCGGGGGGTTTGCATCTAAGGATGATCATAATAAAGTATGCAAGCTTAAATGAGAAGAAAAAAAAATAGAACTAAACCCAGGCCCCTCAAAAGGGCAGCGGCGGAACAACCACAAGGATGAACTTAGAGGTCTGGTCTGGTAGGGAAAGATATGAGCCTGAAAGATATGGTTTCCATATTAATGAGGAAAATAATCAGGTCATTGATAATGACGATCCCACCAGTTATGACGAAGCAATGCGTGACATTGATTCAGTCAAGTGGCTTGAGGCCATGAAATCCGAAATAGACTCTATGTAATCAGAATCAAGTCTGGGACTTGGTGGATGCACTTGAAGGTAAAAACTCATAGGCTGCAAGTGGATTTACAAGCGTAAAACTGATGCAGAAGGAAACATCCAAACCTATAAGGCTAGGTGGTGGCGAAAGGTTATAGACAAATCCAAGGAATTGACTATGACGAAACCTTCTCGCCTGTTGCAATGATAAAGTCCATTCGAATTTTACTGGCACTAGCTGCAAACTTTGATTATGAGATTTGGCAGATGGATGTCAAAACAGCTTTCTTAATGGGAACCTCGTAGAGGAAGTCTATATGACACAACCTGAGGGGTTTGCATCTAAGGATGATCATAATAAAGTATGGAAGCTTAAACGATCCATTTATGGACTCAAACAAGCCTCCAGAAGTTGGAATATGGAATATATGATTTGAGAGACAATCAAAGAATTGACTTCATCAAAAATGTAGACGAGCCTTGTGTTTACAGGAAAAGTAGTGGTAGTGTTGTTATATTTCTTGTATTATATGTCGATGACATATAATCATCGGGAATGATATTCCCATGATGCAAGCCATCAATCAATGGTTATCTTAGAATTTCTCCATGAAAGATTTGGGAGAAGTAGCCTACATCCTCGGTATTAAGATCTACCGTAATAGATCTAAGAGGTTGTTAGGATTTCTCAATCTACGTACATAGATAAAGTTTTGAAAAGATTCAAATGGAAGATTCCAAAGAGGTAATTTACCTACTTGTCATGGAATCAAATTATCTAAGGAGCAATGTCCACATACTCCTTCAGATAAAGAGCGTATGAGTAGGATCCCTTATGCTTCAGCAATAGGATCGATCATGTACGCCATGCTATGTAAGACCTGATGTCTCTTATGCTCTTAGCATAACGAGCAGGTATCAGGCAAATCCTGGTGAGCATACTGGGCAGCTGTCAAAACAATCCTCAAGTATCTGAGAAGAACTAAGGATGTGTTCTTGACATACGGAGATTATTCTGAGATGAAAGTCATTGGTTACTTTGATGCTAGCTTTCAGACCGATAGGGATGACAGCAGATCGTAAACAAGATATATGTTTACTATGAATGGCGGAGCTGTCAGTTGGAAAAGCTCAAAGCAGTCAACTACAGCGGACTCCACCACTGAAGCCGAGTATATTACAGCATCTGAGGCAGCTAAAGAAGCAGTCTGGATAAAGAAGTTCATCACAGAGCTGGAAGTGCTTCCTGTGATGATAAAGAATGGCGTCACGATATACTGTGAAAACACGGGCGCCATTGCTCAATCAAAGGAACCAAGGTCCCACCAGAAATCCAAGCATGTACTCAGGCGATTTCATCTCATCAGGGAGATTGTTGAGAGAAAAGAAGTTATTATAGAGAAAATACACACAGAAGATAATCTTACAGATTCTCTGACTAAAGGGCTGACTCAACAAAAGCATGATAGGCACACCCAAGAGTATGGTGTCCAGATTCATACTAGTTGGCTATAGTGCAAGTGGGAGATTGTAAGGGATATTCATATACCCAACTTGTGGATGGGCTATATGTACATATATTTGCAATATTTTCATTAATTAATAAAATGGCAATCTTTATTATACGTGTCTTACATAAATTATATGAATCATCAAACATTGTAATAAAGCCCTTGGAGAGTAATAAGATGATGGCTTCCACGCCTTATGAGAATCATTACTCTCAAATGTTCCTAGTCATAGTTTTGTGAATAATCTGGGCGTTCACAAAGCGGAGAGACTAGCATGATGATATGATCCACCTTTAAGTGGGGTAGCCGATCTCATAGGCTACTAGTGGAGATCCGTCCGCTTGGTGTATCACATGGATGCATGAGTTGCTCGAATCCATCGAACTGACCGCCGAAAGTTTTCACATTGAGTGTTTATCCAATGTGTCTGTGAGAACTTTCATGTATCGATTGTATGACTAGTCTTTAGACTTGAGGTCTTTACAATCTTATGTGTTGATCAAATGACTTTGACATTCTTCTTCCCCGGTTCAAAAGATCCGTCATAAGGGTATGATTGGGTCATTTGTTGAAACACATGAAGTTTGTAAAGATAAATTAGAGAATCGCCACTCTCTCGGATAATATTTTCTTATAAGAGTAGTATTCCAGTTCCCGAGTTGATATGTGTGATCAGTGCTTGAGACTGTGGCGCACAGCGGAAGAATCATGTGAGATCTTAGGTTAGCACGATTCATGACACTATCAACATCATACTTTGACTATATGGGTAGACACTTTCCATACCCTAGGTCAAACGGTGGGGATACAGTGAGACGATGGACCGTATCATATGTAAATCGCATACAGAATGGGTATATATATCTTTCTTCTCATTTGGGGGCCTTGGCATGTGCTAGATGTCAACCTTGGTCATTGAAATCGAAACGACCATCTGATCGGAGGATAATTTATGTTCTATTAAATTATCACGATTCATTTCATGCCCAACTTGAGGGGAACCCAAAAGGTCAGACACAACAAAGTCGAAATCAATGGTTAACAGTGCACAGTACAAATTAACAGCATATATGATTGCTGTAGGAATTGTTCATAAATGGTTCAATGTGTTTAATTAATAAACAGATCATTTATGAGGTTCCAAAGTGGCTTAGGGATTGGTGAATGACGATATGGGCACTTTGGGAATTGGAAAAATGAATAAGAAAAAAAATGTGAATAATAAATTTATTTTATTTTTTATTTATTTTATTGTTTTTTAATTCCAATTCGGCCCAAACTCTTATTAGGGTTTTATAATCTCATTAAACTACTATATTAAGATCCAATGGCTATGATTTAATTAGCATTTATCCCACATCGGATTCTTAATTAATTTTGTTGTCTTTAGAGCACCTATATAAACCCAAGAATTCTTTATAAATTTTTACACCAAAACCTTTCATATCTTGGTTTTATATAAGTGAGCAACTCTAAAGTTAAGAGTAAGCCACTGATTTGAGTATCCTTAAGTCTAATTGACTAGAGGAATCTCAGTTAAAAGTTTTGAGGTATTTTCCTAGGCTAGCACCAAGGGCAAAATACCCGTGCACTCAAGGCGTAGTCTTGCCGTTGAGTTTTGGCTTTGGTGTGTGCACCTTTGGAGGCCACACACTTGGGTGGCTCTTTGGAACGTGGAAGAGCTTGCTGAGTTCGAGTAAAGCTTGTAGATTGGAGGGAGGACTGGAGGAGTCTTCGGTTCAAGTAATCTTTTTCTTTCTTTATTTTAATTAGAGTTCTTATGATAGTTAGCATGTTTAGGTTATGTTCTTTGCATGTTTTATGAGTTTTTATGCTTAGAATACATAGTAACATGCCTAGGCTTGTAGAATAATCAAAACAAATGGGTCTTGGGCAAAGGAAAGGGATAGCGGTATCATAATTTTTAATTTTCCTCTGCGCACTCGCGGCCGCTTCCCAACAGCGAAACTGACAACTGCACCCTCCTTAGGCATGAGATCCAAGACTTATTACTCCCATAAGATATCCGACCCGGAAAAAAGAATAACCCAACACACACAGAACCCTTTACCCAACTACCACTGTTCCACCTCCCACCTACATGATCAACTCCGGCCCTGCCCGAAAGCTTTGTCCTCCAAATCTAAACCACCAAGCTTCTTACATGGGGATATGAGACAGCAGTAGTGTAAGATGAAACAGACCAGGGGAGAGATTTCTGGGAAAACTTCTCGAGCAGTGATGAAGAGGAGGTAAAATGGATGAATCTGATGGATTACTTTTTGAAAGCCACAGGGTATCAATGAGAGCCTAAACCCGTAGAAGTCAATGGGATCATCATACCAGGATTCGAGATCTTCAAGGATGTGGTGGGCAAAGAACCACAGGCAGAGGAAGTTTGTAAAAGAGGAAGATAAATGGGAAGAAGAACTAATGCAGTTGGAGAATCTAACGCTCAAAGAAAGTTAGAAGATGGAAGAAGACAAGGTTGGAAATTACGAAGATGTTTATTTTCCAGATTTATTTGATCGTAATCCTGCATTTTATAATATAAAGACATTGATTTTGCTTACTTGTTCGAGTCTTTTCCTGTTAGTCTGCATCATAACATGCATGACATGTGCATATTTGACATTAACTCAACAGAGACAAATGTATTTAATCTTGGTACATGTGAAAACCCCAAGGAAATTTCAATTGCAAGTGAGGTTACCTCTGATGAGCGGAAAGAAATTAGAGAGAATATTAATAAAATATGTAAGTATTCGCCTAGTCCTATGAAGACATGCCAGGAGTAGATATGGGTATTGCCCAGCACTGATACCAATTTATCCGAACATGAGACCGGTAAAATAGAGCTCCGAAGAATGAGGTCAGAATGAGCCAAAAGGTTAGGAAATAGGTCAAGAAGCAGATAGATGTGGGGTTCTTAGAGGTGGTGAAGTACCCCGAGTGGTTAGCTAATATTTTGCGGGGGTACCGAAGAAGGATGGAAAGGTCAGAATTTGCGTGGATTATAGAGACCTCAACAAAGCTTGCCTAAAGGATGATTTTCCCCTACCCAATATAGACGTGTTGGTTGATAGCGCGGCTTTATCTGCTATGTACTCGTTCACGAATGGATTCTCAGGATATAACCAGGTCTTCATGGCCGAAAGAAGACAAGCATAAGACTACCTTCGTCACTGAGTGAGGTTATATTGTTACAAGGTGATGTCGTTGGACTTAAGAATGCGGAGCCACTTATCAACGAATGGCCACTACATTATTCCATGACTTGATGCATAAGGAGATTAAGGTATACGTGGATGACATGATGATTAAATTAGAGATGAGGGCCGGACATATAGAGCGCTGGAGAAATTCCTTCAAAGAGTCGATAGGTATAACCTCCGACTCAACCCCAAGAAGTGTGTGTTCAGGGTAACATCTGGAAAGTTGTTAGGGCATACGGTAGGGAATGAGAGGGATAGAGTGAACCCTGAAAAGATCAAGGCAATTACCAAGATGCCCGCACCGAAGATAGAAAGGAAGTTAGAGCTTTTCTCAGGAAAATCCAGTATATCAGTCGATTCATTGCCAAGCTAACATTACTATATGAGCCCATCTTCAAGCTGTTGAGGAAGAAACCAGCCTGTGGAGTGGAATAGGCAATGTCAAGAAGCTTTTGACAAAATCAAGGAATACTTGGTTAAAACCGCCCGTCCCGAAACCTCCAAGGTCGGGCAAACCCTTGGTGTTGTATTTGGCCAGAGAACCCGAAGCGTTGGGGGCGATGATGGTACAGGTAGATGAGACAGGGGTGGAATATGTAGTCTACTACCTCAGTAAGAAGATGCTTCTGTATGAAGCCCGCTATCAAGATGTGGAAAAGATCTGTTTGGCGGTAATATGGGCTTCCCGAAAATTGTGTCATTACTTCCAATCCTATAAGATACAAGTGGTAGCAAAGGAGACTCCCCTAAAATATTTGAAGTCAGTACCCTCACTGGTAGGGAAGTTGGGCAGATGGTTGGTGTTGCTGACAGAGTTTGATATAGAATACCTCACCTCTAAGGTAATCAAAGGGCGAGTCGTAGCGGAATTCTTGGCATTACAACCCATAGAAGGAGATCAGTATAAGTTTGAATTCCCGAATGAGGAGGTTCAAGCCACAATGGTCCATGGGTGGAAAATGTATTTCGACGGGGCGGTGAATTACAAAGGAGATGGAATAGGAATTGTGATAGTAACCACCGAATTAGAAACCCTACCTATGGCCAAAAGGTTGACGTTCAGAGTAACCAACAACATGGCCGAATATAAAGCATGTGTCTTTGGACTGAAAGCACTAATAGCCCTAGGAGCTAGGGACATAGAAGTTTATGGAGACTCGATGTTGGTAGTTCGACAGATGCGAGGGGAATGGGAACTAAAGGAATACCGATTGAGACCCTACCTACTCCATCTCAGGAAGTTGGCACAGGCTATCCCCGACTGTAAATTCCAACACTTGTCATGAGAAAAGAACGAAATGGCAGACGCACGAGCCACCATAGCTGCAACTTGGGAAAACCCGAAAAAACTGGTGATAAGACCTCTTGTGCTGACAACAGCTAGCAGACCCAGTTATGAGATAAAAAGAATCTTGGAAGTAGAAGTTGACGATGGAAAACCTTGGTACTACGACATTCTGTAGTATCTAGAATGTGGAGAATTCCCAGAAGGAGTCGGCAAGAAAGACAGAATAGCCATTCAGAAATTGGCTTCCCAGTATGTGAGTTTGAGGGGAGAGTTGTACAAGAGACAAGCTAATGGCATCCAGCTGAAATGTTTAAGAAAAGAAGAGGCTCAGAAGGTAATGGAAGAGGTGCACGCTGGAGTATGTGGACCGCACATGAATGGATTGAATTTGTCTCGCAAGATAGTGAGACATGGATTTTACTGGTCGACCATGGAAGCTTACTGCGCAAAGCTGGTGAAGCACTGTCACGATTGCCAGGCACACGACAACTTGAACCATCTACCGCCTACGAAACTACATGGACTGTCAGAACCATTACCTTTCTCAGCGTGGGGTATTGACATGATTGAAGAAATCAGGCCGCATGCATCAAATGGACACCACTTCATAGTAGTGGCGATAGATTATTTTTCGAAATGGGTGGAAGCCTAGTCATTCCGTAATGTTACGGCAAAGCAGATGGCCAAGTTCATAGCCCGTAATATAGTATGTCGATACAGAATGCCACATCACATAGTGACGGACAATGGAGTCCAATTTCAGGGAGAAAAAAAGGCGATGTTGCAGAAGTATATGATAGGGCATCACAAATCATCACCTTATAGGCCACAGGCTAATGGGGCGGTTGAGGCGGCCAAAAAAACCATAAAGAAAATACTAGCTAAGATGACAGAAAGTTATAAAGATTGGGTTGACAAACTGCCGTACGCCCTGTGGGGGTATAGAACTTCGGTGAGAATGGCAACGGGAGCCACACCCTATGCTTTGGTTTATGGGATGGAGGCAATGTTACCAGTGGAAATAGAGATAAAGTCAATGCGGGTACTAGCAGAGGCAGGATTGCCTGAGCAGGAATGGGCCTCGCAGAGGTTCGAACAACTAACATTACTGGATGAGAAAAGAATAAAGGCCTTGCACCATATGCAGCTATACCAGAAAATGTTGGCTAGGGCGTTCAATAAGAATGTGCGTCCCACCAAGATCAGAGAAGGTGATCTAGTGCTCAAGCAGTCGAAGCCACTGATAATGGACCCAAGGGGAAAGTTCAGGCCCAATTGGGAAGGGCCCTACCTAGTCAAGAAGGTGATGGGGAATGGGGCAGTGAGACTGTTAGATTTGGAAGGGAACGAGTTCACCAAGCCCATCAACGTGGACAGGCTAAAACAATACTTTGCATAAAAAAAAGAGGCTCGTTGGGTTTAAAATTCGCAAAGGACAACCCAAGAAAAATATAGAGCATGAGTGAGCAAGAAAAATGGTTAATTGTAAAATCCGTGAGGAACAGTTAGCGACATAGGTATCCTTGCAATGCAGTTCATTATTTCCTACATATGTACTAAGAAGTAATACAAACGCCTTTATTGAAACAAATGTTCAGGATGTTCATAGATTGCATAAATCCCAGCTAACCGGGAAATATTAGAGTCAAGTAATTATAAATCATGTCTTTTGTTTCTTAGATGCTGGACCAAGGTCAGGAGATCTAGGAGAAGAACTCCAAGAATGGAGAAGAACCTCGGGAATGAGGACGAGTAAAGAGCCTCCAGAATAAGGACAGATCATGAAAAAAAAAGAAAAAAAAAGAAAAAAAAAGAAGGAAAAAAAAGAGAGAGAAAAAAATAAAATTTTTTAGCTCGCTGAGTTGAAAACCTGAAAAGGCGAATCAGGCAAGATAGAGCAATCCGCTAAGTTGAAAATCTGAAAGGACAGCTTAGGCAAAAGTAAGACGAACCTGCAAGACAAAGGGACTCCCAAGAAATCGGCTTACGGGATGGTGCTTTATCATGTCTAAACCATGAAGCATCTCGGCCAAGATAACGTGGGTAGGATCATGACCACATCGGATTCCCTCAATGATGTGCAATAAACGATAGTCGCCTCTTGTACTATCACAGCCCACTAAGAGGTGTTGGGCCAAGATACAGAATAAGACTACACTCCTCCATAGACGGGACCCTACCTCCATTCTGGAAGATACACGTAAAAGGACTTGTAACTCAATGGACGAAGAACAAGGCAGTACCTTTTCCGCATCCTCAGAACAACAGAAGAAAGCTTCGGGAATCAGAAGACATGATTTTTAGTATCCCAAAAGATGAGACCGCTTTCAAAAAGGCGTAATCCACCTTGACCCGGTGCAGGTAGCGGAGAGCAGAAAGCTGAGCCAGGTCTGGGGATGACCAGTCTACCACCCCGTAAATAAGGGACACAACGAGATCTTGAGCCATGGGACCAAAGAAGAACTGAGCAATCACCAGAGGAGAATTGGCAGAAGGAAGCTGTAAGCAGGACAAGAGGGCGCCCAAAGCTCTTTATAGGCAAAGGGCACCAAAGACCAAAGAAACCCCATCAGAATAGGGAATGCATCCATACATACATGTATACACACAATTTCTATTTTGTGTTCGCAGGCTTTGAAGAAAAAGAAAAACGGTGAGGACGAGCAACTCCTCGGCAATGAGGACGAGCAAGCCGAGAATGGCAAAAAAATTCGGGAATTGAGAACAACCTCAGGAATGAGTACGAGCAACTCCTCGGCAATGAAGACGAGCAAGCCGAGAATGGCAACAAACTCCGGGAATGGAGAACAACCTCGTGAATGAGGACGAGCAAGCCGAAAATGGCAACAAACTCCGGGAATGGAGAACAACCTCGGGAATGAGGACGAGCAACTCCTCTGGAATGAAGACGAGCAAGCTGAGAATATCAACAAACTATGGGAATGGAGAACAACCTCGGGAATGAGGACGAGAAAGCCGAGAATGGAAACAAACTTCGAGAATGGAGAACAACCTCGGGAATGAGGACGAAGAACTTAGAATAAATCCAAAAATAACGACTAACTACGGGAATGGAGATGAACTCTGAGAATGAAGAATAACCTCGGGAATGAGGACAGATCAGGGGTCGAAGTGCCTCACCACCATCAGTTCAGGAATGAATCACATGGTCGAGGCCCACATTATCAACAATTTGGGAATGAATTCTAGAGGTTGAAACACCTCAACTTCATGGAAAAAAAACTCCCCAGTGGATCGAAAAGTCACACAGGTGGACCAAAACACCATCACCTAGCATGGTTCGGGAATGAAACCCAGGGGTCGAAACGCCTCACCGTCAGTTCGGGAATGAATCCTAGAGATTGAAGCATCTCACACCCAGCATGGGTCGAGAATGAATCCCAGGGGTCGAAGCACCTCGCCATCGACTCAACTCAGTTCGGGAATGAATCCCTGAGATCGAAGCATCTCACACCCAGCATGGTTCGGGAATGAATCCCAGGGGTCGAAGCACCTCGCCATCAACTCAACTTAGTTCGAGAATAAATCTCAGAGCTCGAAGCATCTCACCCAGCATGGTTCGGGAATAAATCCCAGGGCTCGAAGCACCTCGCCATCAACTCAACTCAGTTCAGGAATAAATCCCAGAGATCGAAGCATCTCACACCCATCATGGTTCGGGAATGAATCCCAGGGGTCAAAGCACCTCGCCATCAACTCAACTTAATTCGGGAATAAATCCCAGAGATCGAAGCATATCGCAAAAGTAGCGAAACAACAGGTAAGTACGACAACGGCCGACGAACCAGGTAAGTAAAAATACATGCATGACTTTGATAGGGTTGTCACTGTCACACACTGCACAAGCCCCATCAAAGTGGGGGCGACTGTAGACACTGAATTTTTGCATGAGCCCAATGATGAGCCTCGTATGGAGGCACTACCTAAAAGTTACGGAAGTTGTGAAAAATGAATGCCGGAAGGAAAGAAAACCTCAAAAATTAGCCCCTAATCGGATTTGGACTCACTACCCAGCCTCAGGCTCGCTCAGTTAGTTTCTGTTTCAAACCTTAGCCTCGGACAAGCCCAAAACCTCATGCAATCGGCCCATCCACCCTTGGCCCATGTAATCCATCCACACGCCCAAAACCCCATGCAATCCACAAGCCGCGAGTGCGGCTACCACAATCAACTTATTGGCTTATATACGGGAACAGAAAATAGAAAATTATACCCAGGCTCTAAACTCTACCTTAAAAGGAAAATTGATAACGCATCAGATAGAAGGCAGAATAAGAGAGGCATACAGGGTAGATTGTTTGGGTGAACGAAAAAATGAATTGGATGAAAAACTAAGGGGGAAAGAAAAAGATTTAGAATACACTCCAAATGAACATCAGAAGACGAGCATTACAAGGGCACAAGACGTTTGGAAGAAGTGGACTTGGGAGATGAGGGCGACAAGAACAATACTTATATCAGTAAGAAACTTGATACCCATGTGCGTGAATAATTAATCTCTCTCTTAAAAAAGTATAAGGATTGTTTTGGTTGGGACAATGAGGAAATGCCTGGTTTAGATAAAACTTTGGTAGAGCATAGGTTGCTTATTATACCAAACTACCAACCATATAAACAACCCCCAGAAGGTTTGCACCCAATGTCATACCTGACATTAAGAAAGAGGTCGAATGTCTATTAAAGGAAAAATTCATCAGGACGACCAGATATATAGAATGGTTATCAAATATCATCCCAGTCATGAAGAAGAATGGAAAGTTGAGAATCTGCATAGACTTTAGAAATTTAAACTTGGCAACACCAAAAGACCAATACTATATGCCTACGGTTGATTCTTTAGTAGACTCCACTGCGGGATACCAAGTGTATTCCTTCATGGATGAGTATGCAGGGTATAACCAGATTTATATTGCCAAAAATGACATTCACAAAATGACTTTAGATGCCCGAGGTCTTTAGGATGTTATGAGTGGGTAGTGATGCCATTCGATCTAAAAATTCCGGGGCCACTTATCAACGAGCTATAAACTTGATCTTTCATGGCATGATTAATGATTTTGTAGAAGTTTATGTAGACGATATAGTGATTAAGTCTATGGCCATGGATGAGCATTTTAATCACTTGATAATGGCCTTTGAACGAATGAGGAAGTTCAAACTAAAATTAAACCCTACCAAATGCGCTTTCGGGGTCAGCGCAGGGAACTTTTTGGGTTTTCTAGTCCATCAGAGAGAAATTGAAATTGATTTCAATAAATCTCAGGCGATCATGGAAGCCAAACCTCTTAGAAATAAAAAAGAGTTGCAAAGGTTCCTAGGGCAAGTCAATTTTTTAAGAAGATTTATTTCGAATTGTGCAGGGAAAACTAAAGCCATCTCTTCTCTACTGAGGCTAAAAGAAAAGGACGATTTCATCTGGATAGAAGAGCATCAAAGATCCTTCGAAAGCTTGAAGAATAGCAAAGTCACCGATAATGGTACCCCCCGTGCAAGAAAGACCGATGAAGCTTTACATATCTGCCGAGGAGCAGTCCGTAGCTGGAATGATCGCGTATGACGATAACATTGGTGTAGAAAGAGCAATTTATTATCTCAGTAGGAAATTGTTGAAATATTAATGTAATTACTCTCCAATGGTGAAATTGTGTTTGGTTTTGTATTTACGCGCCTATCTTAGGCCGACTATTGTGTATCTAGTTACAAAGATCAATATAGTGAAATAAATGTTCTCTCATCCAATTTTGCATCAAAGAGTAGGGTTTTGGTCTCTTTCGTTGTCGGAATTCGACATATGGCACGAACCCTAAAAGGCCATAAAAAACCAAGCCCTTACCGATTTTTTAGCTGATCACCTATGTTTGAGCATAACCAAAGAAATTAAAATGGAAATAGGCGAATACAACTTAAAACCATGGACGATATACTTCGACGGGTCTAGCACATCGAATGGGGCAGTAATAGGAATAGCCCTTGTCAGTCCTTTAGGAGAATTATTTCATTTCATCATCACATTAGACGAATGCTGCACCAATAATCAGGCCTAATACGAGGCCTTAATATTTGGGTTGGAGATACTCCTTGATATGAGAGTAAGAAATGTGTACATTATGTGAGTTCGCAACTATTAATCCAACAAGTGATGGGGGCCTTTAGTGTTGGTTTCTAAGGCATTCCCAAGATCATATTTAAGCATAAAACATGTGAATACAAAAATTAGTATGGCGAAATCATACTTACAATAAACGGTTTATGGATGCGTCAAATTTAAAAATTTCTTCTCCAAGTTTCGGCCAAGCACTAAGTTGGGGAATGAAATCCAAGCTCCAAGCTCCAAGCTTTGTCCTTTGATTCCAAGCTATTGGGATGGTTTCCCTATCTCCTTGGATGATTCCTTGATGTGCTAGCAACTTAGAAATTTTGCAACAAAATTTCTAACTTTTCTTCCTCCTAGTTTCGGTCAAGAGCAAGAAAATGGAGAGAGTGTTTTTTTTTTCTTCAAAAACCCGAGAGGGAGTGAGATGGAATGAGTTGTGTTGACTTGGTTTTTGATTTCAAAAATATAATAGTCATATACCAAAAATTTGGTATTAGTCAATCAAGCCATCATGTTTAGGAAGTGTGTAAGGCAAGTCATCATCATTCTCACTAAAACCCATCACCAAAAGTAACTAAAGTGACAAGTGATGTGACAATTGATGTGACATGTGGGCTCCACTTGATTCAAAATCTGAGTGGGCCCGCGACACATCCCGGGCTCGGGTTCGCTAATTCTGAATTAACTAGTTTTCCGTTTCGACGTAATTAAATCAAATTTAATTAAATAATTATGCCTGGTAAAATTACTATCCACGTCGCTAGCGAATTAATTCTAAATTAATTCGTTTGCCCGAATTAAAATCCAATTTTAATTCTGCGTCGAAATTTAATTTCATTTAATTTATCGAATATATTATTTTATCGATTAATTCCAAATTAATCGTTCTCTCTCTTCAAATAGTATTTTATCCTAGATAAAATCTCTCCGTAATTAATCCAGATTAATTATGCTCGAATCATACGTCATCGGTGAATCTTCGAGAAGCGACCCAAGATATCCCTGGATATGTTGGCAGTAAATCCGATCGTCGGACTATCCGAACACGTACGTACCCCGTACTACGTTTTTACCAATTTACGAGACATGATTGGCTTCTAGCAAAGCACCGTGCCTACCCAATTCTCCAGAAATATTCTTAATGGAATATATAATCTATATCAGGCGTAGTAAACGTAGTATTGCGTATTGTGATCCAGTATCGGATGTCACATGCAAAGCCTGGGGCTGGAATAGTGTTTGCCCTGTACGAAGCATATATCGGATTACAAGCAACTAGTCTCTTTAATCGAATAATCATGACCATGTCATATTATCCCGATGGTTGCAACCAATTTAGAGTACCAGTTCTGTATCCCTGCGTGATCATCATCTGCATATGACTAAAGTGATACTTTCATCTTGACATCACACCCAATACACTACGATTCTCAATAAACCCAGAAGAGGCGTACACAGAACCTGTCGCAAGTACTAGCGATGCGAGTCTCAGGTTAAGACCAAATACACCTACCCTGATGCGGATTCCCATAGACACATAGTCATACTACCAATGGGATTCCGCGGGTTCTATCCAGAGCGAAGCTGTTTCCGTAGCATCGGTAAACACAACCTCCTATCACATCTGCATAAGTATCCAATACTTAAATATATGAGAACTATGTCTTTACGCTTCCATAACACACACAAGTGCAATACTAGTCTATTCTGCATTATCGATGTCCAGTCTCGATAATACTACGACTAGGGATATTTAATGATTAAACCTTTTTGGATTGATATTGTCTCATATCTTATAATCCGGGACTAATCATAAGGACTTTTATCATTTATATATTTAAGTAATCAAATTACAAAATGATAAAATGTAATTTCCATTGCTACATAATTAATTTGTACAAAAACCACAATGTCTTTTACAAATAGTGATGCTATGGGTCATAATTGTCTAACAATCTCCCACTTGGCCTATAGCCAGTCACTCAAGCATCTAATACCTGAACTATGTACAGTCGCTCAAACTTTTGCTGAGGAATAACTTTCGTTAGTGAATCTGCAATGTTGTCCTCTGATGCGACCTTCTCGATCTTCACATCGCCACGATGTATGATCTCACGAATCAGATGGAAACATCGAAGAACATGCTTAGATCGTTGATGAGACCGCGATTCCTTAGCCTGCGCTATAGCTCCGTTATTGTCACAATACAATGGAACGAGCACAGCTGCTAACGGAACTACTCCTAATCCAATTAGGAATTTACGGATCCAAACTGCCTCTTTTGATGCTTCAGCTGTAGCAATATACTCCGCGTCTGTTGTTGAATCAGCAACAGTCTCTTGCTTGGAAGATTTTCAGCTTACTTCTCCGTTATTCAAACAAAATATGTACCCGGATTGTGACTTGCAGTCATCTTTTTCGGTTTGGAAACTTGCATCGGTAAACCCAGTTACCTCAAGTTCTCCATCTCCATAGATTAAGAAAGCATCCTTAGTTCGTCTAAGATACTTTAGGATATTCTTAACCGCCATCCAGTGACTATCACCTTGATCGGCCTGATAGTGACTACACATGCTCAAAGCATACGAGACATCAGGTCGTGTACATATCATGGTATACATGATCGATCCGAATGCCGAGGCGAACGATATCCAACTCATGTTGTCTCTCTCATCTTGAGTTACATGACATATGTCCTTAGATAGAGTGACGCCATGTGACACTAGCAACAGTCCCCTCTTGGACTGATCCATGTTGAATCTCTTCAACACTTTGTCAATTTACGTACTCTGGGAGAGTCCAAGCAGCTTTCTATATTTATCCGGTAGATCTTTATTCCTAGAATAAAGGCTGCTTCTCACAGATCCTTCATGGAGAATTTTAATGAAAGCCAAGCTTTCACCGATGTTAACATGGGAATGTCATTGCCAATAAGCAATACATCGTCAACGTAAAGGACAATGAATGTCAGTGCACTCCCACTAACCTTCTTATATACACAAGGATCATCTTCGTTTTGAACGAAATCATATTCTTTTATGATCTCATCAAAACGTTGGTTCCAAGAACACGATGATTGCTTCAATCCATAAATGGATTGATTTAACTTACAAACCTTGTTTGCAAGTCTTGGTACGACAAAACCGTCAGGCTGTTGCATATAAACATCCTCCAAAAGGTTTTCGTTAAGGAAAGTAATTTTGACGTCCATCTGCCAGATCTCGTAATCGAAATATGCAGCAATAGCAAGCATTATCCGAATGGATTTAATCATGGCAACGGGTGAAAAAGTTTCATTGTAATCGACACCATATCGTTGACGATACCCTTTCGCTACAAGCCTAGCTTTGTACGTTTGTATGTTGCCATCCATGTCGGTCTTCCTCTTGAAGACCCATTTGCAACCAGTGTCCAAATTTGGTTGGTGTACAAGGAATCCATTTCGGAATTCATGGCATCTTGCCATAAACCGAAGTCGATACCTTGTATCACTTCCTCATACGTAGCTGACTCGTCTTCCTCAATAAGATTAATATCCACATGAGGTGAGATCAGAAACCCATACCTTTAAGGTTATTTTCTGACTCTCTCCGACCTACGCGGTCCTTGTCTATTTGAAGATTGTGGTACAGTCTCATCCCTGATGGACTTTTCATGTTCCGTTAAGGATTATGTGCCAGGAACAGTATCACTCCGATTTTCATCGAGTTCTACTTTCCTCCCACTTATCACTGCATTTAGGAATTCCTTCTCTAGGAAAACCGCATGTAGAGTAACAAATATTTTGTTCTCTTGTGGGTGATAGAAGTAATATCATTTGGTTTCCCTAGGATATCCTATAAATTGGCATTTATCCGATTTGGGTTCAAGTTTGGTACCTTCCAAACGTTTGACGTATTCCCAGCAACCTCAAATCTTCAGGAATGAGAAACCCGGTTTCTTTCCTGTCCATATTTCATACGGAGTCTGTTGAACAGACTTTGACGAAACCTTATTCAAAATAAGTATTGCACTGTTCAGTGCATATCCCCAGAAGGAAATAGGTAGCTCTGTGCGACTCATCATAGACCTTACCATGTCTAACAAAGTTTTGTTTCTCCTTTCAGACACACCGTTTAATTGCGGTGTTCGGGGAGGAGTCCACTGTGAAAGAATATCATATTCTTTTAAGTAAACAAGAAACTCATTGCTTAAGTATTCGCCACCACGGTCCGACCGTAATGTCTTAATACTTTTGCCAGTCTGTTTTTCTATTCTCGTGTCGAAACTCTTTGAATTTCTCAAAAGTTTCCGACTTGTGTCTCATAAGATACACATAACTATAACGCGATGCATCATCTGTAAAGGTTACGAAGTATTCATATCCACCTCTAGCCTGGCTAGACATGGGCCCACAAATGTCACTATGAACAAGGGCTAACAGTTCGGTGGCACGTGCACCTTTACCGCTAAAAGGTGATTTAGGCATCTTGCCTAATAAACAAGATTCATAGACGTCATATGAATTTGGATCAAATCCGTCCAAGTACCCACTCTTCGAAATTGTGGATATGCGAGTCTTGTTAATGTCCCCAGACGACAATGCCACATGTAAGTTTCATCTTTGTTACTTACTTTAAGCCTTTTGTTTGTTACATTATATGTTTGAGATTGATTCATATTCAAAATATATAGACCATTATTTACATCAGCAGTGCAAATTTCCATATCATTTTATACATAAAACACCCAGTGTTTCTAAATACAAAAGTATACCCACATTGGGCTAACATAGATACAGAAATAATATTCCTAGTCAAACTAGGTACATAATAACAGTCTGTAAGTTTAAGTACATGCCCCGAGGGCAGTTCCAAAACAAAAGTGCCAACGGCCAAAACGGCGACCTGTGTCCCATTTCCAACGCGGAGGTCAATCTCTCCTGAGGCCAGTCTTCTACTAATCTGCAGATCCTGCACATCAGTATATATATGAGTTCCACAACCAGAATCAAAAATCCAATTTTTAAAACTAGTAGTAGACATGTTTATTTCTATAACAAACATACCTGAAGCCGGTGTCTTGCCTGCTTTGATTTCCTTCATGTGTGCCTTGTACTCGCGGCAGTCACGCTTCCAGTGACCCCGCTTCCCCAATTGGAGACAAACATCTTGGGATTTGTCCTTGGTTTCCCAGAACTCTTTGACGATTTGGCCTTGCCCTTCTTCCTATGCTTCTTCTCCTTAACATCTCCAGTCGCCTTGGGCCAAGCCCTCGGAGTCTGAGATGTTGAAGCATAGTGCGCTTCGTGCTTCTTGCCCTTAAGGAGCTCATTTTCTACCTCACGCAGAGTGGACATCAACTCTCCAAGAGTTTGGTCTTGGTTCAACATGTTGTAGTTCATGATGAACCCACTCCAAGTGTCAGGGAGAGACTGTAGGATCAAATCTACTGAAGTCTCAGCCTGGAAGACTATGCCCATCTGTCCGAGCTGCTCAATGTCAGCAATCATCTGTGACACATGGTGCTCAATAGACGTACCCACTGACATTCGAGCGCGGAAGATCTTCTTCTGCAACTCAAATCTTTGCGATCTAAGGTTAGATCGGTGAAGATCATGCAACTTCGCCATCATCTCATAGGGATCCAACCCCTTATTTTGACGACGGAATTACGGAGTCATAACGGCAAGCATTACCGATTGAGCAGTCGCATTGTCATCGTTATGAGTCTTCCAAAGCTCTAGCTCAAGCAACTGATCAGGTCGGGGCTTAGGCCCAAGAGGTCGCTCTAAAGTGTAGAGTAACTTCTCGGATCCCAGAACAATTCTGAGATTCATATCCCAGTCCTGAAAGTTTGTGCCATTAAAGACGTTGTCGCCCATGACAATTTCCCTAATGCTTAACTTTCCTGTCATCTTAACCGTAATAGTCCAACTATTCGATTAACGATGTATGGGTACAGTCTAACTGTTACAAAAAAAATAATAATATATTAGTCCAACTAATAAAAGTATTTGACGAAATAATTTGAAAGCGCGTAAAGCTAAGTATTTGAACGAAATTGCAAATTAAATACTAGCCTCCCACTATTTTTCGGCGAGCCTCTAACCCTCTGTTGAATACTCGGGAAACCTAGTTTCCTGGTGGGCTAGGATCCCGTTAAATAACACACAACCTTGACTTTGGCCAACAAGCTGTATGATATTTAACTAGATATATCTCTAAGATCAATTGGATCTCATCCAATTCCTAGATCCGGTAGGTGGACCTCCAAGTCCGAAACATATATACAATATATATGCCAATATATCCAATATATTTTCCTAACCTTTTTCCTCTGAATCAACTAAGCCTTGGCTTTGGCACAACAAGCTTAATGATTCCAGTTAAGCGGGACCCATTGACTTTGGAAAGCTTCGTAATCGATGTCGATGGACAAGAAGTGATATTTACTTTGGCCAAAAAATCACAACTTGGACAAGACACACGATATGCAACAAAGCCTTCATGATTCAAACACATCCGCGATGGACAAAGGTATTGACTTTGGCCAACAAACCAGTGCCAATCTTAGATCTTGAGTAAGAATCACTCAATGGAAGGAAATGCTTAATATTTATTGAGGGTTTTTTCGCGTAAATTGGAAACCAATTTATTATCTTTGTTAGGTCTCATCATACACCCTTAAGCATGCATTCTAAAAGCATAATAAGGCGCGGAAATAAATTAATAACGATATGCTTATGGATATCTCATAGATTGTTCCTAGAACAAATCATTCATTTTCCTCTCCCCGGCTAGCACTATTCTAACTTCTACCCAATTACATAATACAATGAAAGAAACCTCATTAACATTGAGGGGATTTAGGTGAGAAGAGAATTACAAAGAATTAAGAGAGATAAGGCTGGACACGCAGGTCCAATTTAATAAATTCTAAATTTACAACAATTTCCAAAATTGCCCTTTCCCTTCTAATATCCATCTGATATACATTATTCATTCAACACATCCATGTATTCACACAAAGCATGTTATTCAATCAATCTAATCCAATTAATTAATCTTGAATAAAGTAATCATCCAATATTCAAACAACGATTTGATTTTGCGCGAGTCCAACTCGTTTGAGAATAAGTACTCAAAGTATGAATTCTTGAATTATATCGAACAAAAATTTAAATCTAATTTAATTCATATTTGACCGGCGTAAACACACACGTATAACGCAAGCGCACGTATCGTTCAAGTAGTATAAAAATATCGATCCCACGAGGACTTAATTCCTACTGTTGTTATTAATTATTGAATCTATTTATTTACATATATCTAATTGAGGTGAAGAGAATGATTGCTTGATTGATTTGGTTGATTGTAGATTGCAAAAATAAATAAATAAATAAAAAGAACAAAAGAAAATACTAAGAAAATAACAAAAGACACAAGATCTAGGGTTGTGAATCCTTCTAATATCTTTTAAAAGATGAAGTGATTATTTTATGTTTGTGTAATAAATCAGTTTACTAACCTGGAACACTAAATTATGCAAAAGCCTCTGTCGATGGTCAGATGCAAATACCCAGTTTAACCCAATTGAACCATATGTCTATGTCAACCAAATTATATGGATTCATTAAGTTTAAGTTCCAATTATGGCTACCCCCCCGCCCGACAGGTATATTCCTATCCTGTAAGGAAATCTATTAAAGGGTTATCTATCCTCAAGAAGATCGTGGGCTATTGAGTCTAAGGCTGAAACCTAAAATCCCTATGTCTAGTTCATTTTAGATTACCACATCAATCTTATTGGTGATCAGACAACAAGGCATTAAGCTTAAGACTTAATAAGTAAACCTTTAAATTACCCAAACTATAAAATAACCCCTTATAAACCGGTGATATTAGAATTCATCACAACCCCAGATAACTAACACATAACTAGGGCTAGTAATACTTAAAAGTAAAAGACATAAAGTAAAAATACTGAAAAGTAAAATAAAATAAAATAAAATGCTAAGGTAAAAGAATTACTTTTACTATTTACTATTTTAGATATCTCCCATAAAATAATATATAAACTTGTGATAATATTACTAACCGACCAATTTGACGGTATCCTTTATTAGTCAGGTTTAAACCAGATTAAAATGAATTACCACCGACCAATCTGGCGGTATCCTTTTTAAGTCAATATTTAAATAGTGAATATATTATTTTTAAGGGAGATTAATCTAAATAGTAACAGTAAAAGAATTACCTTTCACCCTAGCTGGGGAAGTTACCTCCTCATGGTAAATAGTAAAAACTGTAAAAAGTAAAAAAGTAAATTACTATATTAACAAAACGTAATTAAAATTATTTACAAAACTAAAAAATAAAAAAAATAAAAAAAAAAAACTAAAAACTAAAAGAAACTAGAGAGAGAACTCTCTCTTTACATAGAATAGAAGAGAGAGAGTGGTACAACTAAAACTGAAATTTGAAGCTCTATTTATAGGCCCTGGTAGGCTTCCAGCGTCGCGACGCCAAGGCCTTTGGCGTCGCTACGCCAGCTTCTGTCGACGTGGCACGTTCTGGTTCGTCGGTTTGCAGATTCTGGATAAGCTGATAAGGTGACACGTGGCGAGGTGGTTGGGCTTCAATTATTGTGACACGTGGCGGATTCTGATTGGTCGATGAGATTCTTATCCGCCACGTGTCAGATAAGGATTAGATACTCAATGATTGATGCTGACGTGGCTGTGACGTGGCGGTGACGTGGCGACACGTGGGAAACAGACTGTCGGCACCGTAGGATTGCGACACATGGCATTTCCTGATTGGCTGATGATGACGTGGCGGTGAGGTGGCAGTTTGACTTGGTCAACCTGGTGATGTGGCTCATGACGTGGCAATGACGAGGAGTGACACGTGGCACACATGGCGATGATGACTGTCGGCACCGTATGATGCTGACATGTGGCACGGCGTATTTTAGCAGATCGACTGTGATGGTGACACGTGTCACGGCTCACGTTAGCAAAGTCAAACTTTTCTCAGATTCTGATTTATGGACCCGGCGCATGTTAGTACTGTTCGGCGCACGTTAGGCGTCGCGACGATGAAGGTATTGGCGTCGCGATGCGGTAGTTTACCAAAATGCCATTTTCGTCCAATTTTCACTGTTTTGGCCCAAATCACCTCCAGAATGTCCTGAAATTTTATTTATCTACAAAATAACACAAAACACATCAAAATATTCACAAAACTCAAGAAACTATACAAAATATTAGGTTAAATGAGTGGGAAATAGTGATAGATTTACCACTCATCAGTATTCAATACGAATTCTATATTTAATTCCAAATTTTTAATGCGCCTTTACAACTTATATTCCAAATCTAATCTAAATGGGTCTCAAAGCCAATTAACATCCAATGTTGTTTAATTAAAGTCCAATGAGCTTTCAATTAATTTCTTAAGGCATGGACTTTGGTCAATATGGGTCAAACCCAAATACCAAAGCCCAATTAAGGAATCACCCTATTTGCCAAGAAACCAATTTCAGCCCATAAGCCCCAATTAAACATAAAAGGCCTATTTGTCATATTGGACTTAATGGAATGATTTAGGCCCAATTGGATCCAATCCAATTGACCTAAACCAACTTGGCCTAACCAAGCCCATTAGCCAAATACAACAATTTAAGCCCAATTCTAAATCAAGCCCAACTAATTAAATTTTAATTTTCCAAATTTCAAAATTCAATTAATTAAAATGTATTACATCAATTAATTATCTAAATTAATATTTCCAAAATACTAATTTAATCAATTAATCATGTATTAATTTGTTCAACTCATGTCCAACATTTTGAAACAAAAAATCATCTCATTTCATGCTCCATAGCTCACGGCATTTTAGGGTTTATTTACGTTAGATTCCGATTTCAATCCGATTGAATCTCAAATCAACATAACCATGTTTTTCAACTCATCCAATGATCAAAAAACAAAAATACCATGACTTTAGGGTAAATGTTGCATTCGGCCACATACATAAATTAGGGAAAATTAATCCATTGAATTTTCTTCAAATTGATCATGCATAACTCCAAGTTATCATCATTCAAGCATACTCAATCAATCAATTTTATAAAATCATGCTCAAATCAATTTTACCCTAATTTTACCCTAATCTTTTTCATGCTCAAATTAGGCTCCATGATACCATTGTTGGTCCTAAGGCATTCCCAAGATCATATTTAAGCATAAAACATGTGAATACAAAAAGAAGTATGGCGGAATCATACTTACAATGAACGGCTTATGGATGCATCAAATTTAAAAATTTCTTCTCCAAGTTTCGGCCAAGCACCAAGTTGGGGAATGAGATCCAAGCTCCAAGATCCAAGTTTTTTCCTTTGATTCCAAGCTATTGGGATGGTTTCCCTATCACTTTAGATGATTCCTTGAAGTGCTAGAAACTTAGAAATTTTGCAACAAAATTTCTAACTTCTCTTCCTCCTAGTTTTGGTCAAGAGCAAGAAAATGGAAAGAGTGTTTTTTTTTCTTCAAAAAACCGAGAGGGAGTGAGATGGAATGAGTTGTGTTGACTTGGTTTTTGATTTCAAAAATCTAATAATCATATACCAAACATTTGGTATTAGTCAATCAAGCCATCATGTTTAGGAAGTGTGTAAAGCAAATCATCATCATTCTCACCAAAACCCATCACCAAAAGTAACTAAAGTGACAACTGATGTGACAACTGATATGACATATGGGCCCCACTTGATTCAAAATCGAGTGGGCCCGCGACACATCTCGGGTTCGGGTTCGCTAATTCTGAATTAACGAGTTTTCTGTTTCGACGTAATTAAATCAGATTTAATTAAATAATTATGTCTGGCAAAATTACTATTCACGTTGCTAGCGAATTAATTCTAAATTAATTCGTTTCCCCGAATTAAAATCCAATTTTAATTCCGCGTCAAAATCTAATTTTGTTTAATATATCGAATATATTATTTTATCGATTAATTCTAAATTAATCGTTCTCTCTCTTCAAATAGTATTTTATCCTAGATAAAATCTCTCTGTAATTAATCACAGATTAATTATGCTCGAATCATACGTCATCGGTGAATCTTCGGGAAGCGACCCAAGAGATCCCTGGATATGTTGGCAGTAAATCCAGACTTCTCTGAACGGCGAAAAATTTAAGTGTTTCTTGAGTGAATATGGGATCCAGTTAGTAAACGCTACACCATACTACTCTCAGTCAAATGGTCAGGCAGAATCATCCAATAAATCCTTAAAGGTTTGATTCGAAAGATGATAACGAACAATGCTAGAAAGTGGGACAGATGTTTGAGTCAAGATTTATGGGCATATAGGACATCGCCTAGAACAAGTACATCGGTCACACCATTCTAGCTAGTATATGGTCAAGAGGCTGTATTACCAGTTGAAGTCAATGTCAAATCTACAAGAGTGGCGTTAGAGGAGGAATTGAAAAAAGAAGATTATAGTGAAGCAATTATCCAAAATCCATTAGAGTTGGATAATATTAAGTGTGATGTCATCAACAGTTAGGAAGCACAGAAAGCAAGGATGGCCAAGGGGTATAACCGAAAGTCGTGGCCAAATCGTTCAGGAAATGGGAGTTAATGATGAGTGGTATTTATATCACTATTTCCCACTCATTTATCCTAATATTTTGTATAGTTTCTTGATTTTTGTGAACGTTTTGATGTGTTTTATTGCTATTTTACAGATAAATAAAGTTTGGAAAGCATTGGAAGCAATTTGGAGACAAAACAGTGAAAAAAGACGAAAAGGGCATTTTTGTATTTTGTCAGCGTCGCGACGTGCAAGCTGCCTGCGTCAGGACGTCTAACATGCACCAAGACTTGCTAACGTGTGCCGGGTCCACAAGTCAGAATATGAGAAGTTTGACTTTGCTAACGTGCGCCGTGCCATGTGTCACCATCACAGCAGATCTGCTAACGTGCGCTGTGACACGAGTCACAATCCTACGGTGCTGACAGTCGCCATCACCATGTGTAGTCACGTGTCACTCCACGTGTCTGCCATGTCATCATCCACATCACCAGTTGACCGAGTCAAAGTGCCACGTCATTGCCACATCATCATCAGTCAATCACACCGTGCCATGTGTTATAATTCTATGGTGCTGATAATCACTTTCGCCACGTGTCTCCATGTCAGTGCCACATCATCGCCACATCAGCGCCACGTCAGCTCAATTATTGACTCATTTATCCAAATTAACACGTGGCAGATAAGAATCTGAAACCAGCCAATCACGAGCCGCCACGTCAGCTCAATCATTCAGTCCCACCCGCCTTGCCACGTGTCACCTTATCCAGAATATGAAGCCGATGAACCAGAAGCTGCCACGTCGATAATAACTCGCGTCGCGACACGAGCTGCGCGTCGCTACGCGGACCCCTACTGACGCCTATAAATTCAGCTCGATTTCAGAATTCAAATCATGCCTTCATTGAGTTTTGTAAGGACTTTAAGGATTGCATATTGTGTGTTTAAGTTTTTGTAATTTAAATTAAGCATTTTTACTTTTAGTATTTTTAATAATGCACTTTTACTTTTTGTAATAAAATTTTCTTTTCTTTTCTTTTTGTTCTTTTATGTTCAGTAGTTAATTTACTGTTGGGGTAATGGTGAAGCTTTTTACTTTTATAATTTAGATTAATCTCCCTTAATTATAATATATAAATTATTTAAAACCTGACTTGATAAGGATACCGCTATATTGGTCGGTTGGTAATTATTTATAAATTGGTTTTAACCTGACTTAATGAGGATACCGCCTGGTTGGTCGGTTGGTAATTAATTATTAATTTGACTTAATCATGATACCGCCTATATGGCTGGTTGGTAAATATCACGCAGATTTATATATTATAATAAGGGAGATTTCTAAATTAAAAATAGTAAAGGTAGATTAATCTCACTTCAATTATAATATGGAAATTGTGATTTAATAATATGAATTAAAAGTTGATTCTGTCTTAATGGCTGGTTTTAATTGTGTAATATAAGGTGACACTGCCTATATGCCTGGTCTTTAGGTGACAGATAATTACCGCCTATATGGCTGGTTTATGGATAAATAATAACACCGCTTTTATGGCTGGTTCAACTTAATTGAATAATACTGGCAATTTCCATATTATAATAAATTGAGATTTCTAAAAGTGGATCCCCTATCCCCAGTATTTTATTTTATTCTAGGGAAGTGATGAAACATAATATTACTAGGCTTAATAATTGATTTAATTATTTATTAGGTAATTCTTTAGTTTGTTTATTGAGTCTTAAGCTTAATGCTTCTTGTTGTCTGATCACCAATAAGATTGATCTGGTAAACTTAAAATAAACTAGACATAGGGATTTTAGGTTTCAGCCTTAGATTCAATAGTCCATGATCTTCCTTGAGGATAGATAACCCTTTAATAGATTTCCTTACATGATAGACATATACCTGTCGGGCGGGGGTAGCCACAATTGGAATTTGATCTTAATGAATCCAGGTAATTTGGTTGACATAGACATATGGTTCAATTGGGTTATACTGGGTATTTGCGTCTGACCATCGACAGAGGCTTTTGCATATTTTAGTGTTTCAGGATAGCAAACTGATTTATTACACATATGTAAGAGAATCAATTCATCTTTCGAATAATATTGTGTGGAGTCACGACCCTAGATCTTTAAGTCTTTTCTTTTATTTTCCTTTGTATTTTCTTTTGAGTCTGTTTTTATTTTAATTAACAAATCCACATTCAACCAACAAAAACAATCATTCTCTTCTCCCTATAATTAGATACCTGTAAATAAATAGTATCAATAATTAATAACAATAGTAGGAATTAAGTCCTCGTGGGATCGATATTTTTATACTACTTGAACGATACATGCGATTGCGTTATACGTGTGTGTTTACGCCGGTCAAGTTTTTGGCGCCGTTGCCGGGGACTTATTTTTCTTGAGTTATTAATTTTGAAGCTATCTAATTACTTGCATCTAATTTTATTTATTTTTATCTGTAATTTTTTATTTATTTTTTTTTTCAGGTGATTGAAAAATGGAACATTATCGGGAGATTAAAAATTTTCGAGCTTTTTCTAGAAGAAGAGACACCCCAATTCAGGGAGCAACAGTCCTGTTTTCTGAGGCCTGTTGTCTAGCCCAACAATTATCACTGGATGTCAGAACCAATCAATACTACATTTTCTCATCAGAACGAAATGGGGAGATGTGTGATTTGTGATGGTAACCACCCGAGCAATCAATGTATATACCTTTCAGAGTGGCAGAATTATTGGAATCATTCAAGATATGAAGAACCATCATATTTTCCATCTTATCCACCATCCATCTAAGATCTTCATCAAAAACCAGAACCATCAGAGGAAGATCAGTTGATTCACAAGCTCAAAGATTGATGGTTCGAGGAACGAGAAGCTCAATTTGATGCACAAATTCAGAGTCAAGCGGCGTCTATACAGAGGATGACAGATCAAGTTAGACAATTAACAGATAATATGAATCACATATCTTACAGAGAAATTCAAATACTACTGAAGAAGCCTTCGAATATCCTGAGATTCATCATGACATCATAACAGAGGACGAGGCTGAGCAATATCAAGAATCAGAGGTATCAGTTCAGGAGCCTGAATCAACAAAGTCTCAATTTGATTTTTATTATTCTTCTGACTCTGACGAGGATGAAGAAGCTGAGTTATTTGTACCAACTGCACCAACAAAAGAGGATGAAACTTTCTATCCTCCAAATGAAGATCTTGGAGCTTCCATTGCATAAATGTTTGAAGAAGATCTACCTGAGCCAATCATTTCACTCAGATCAGAGGATGAAGACCTAAAACCAAACATAACTTTACATCCTTAGATTGACACTTATGGAGCATGCATTTCACACATGACAGATGAAGAATTGAATACGAAAATTTTTGTTGGACAATTATGACCCATAGCGTCACTATTTGTACAGATCACGGTGTTGTTGAACAAATTAACTATGTGACAAAGGAGATTGTACTCTCATCATTTGTGATTAGATCACCTTAGATATATAAATGAAGAGAGGTCCATATGATTAGTTCCTGGATTGAGAATGATATGAGACAGTATCAGTCCACGAAGGATTAATCATTAAATATCCCTAGTCGTAGTATTATCGAGACAGGACATCGATAATGCGGAATAGGCTAGTATTGCACTTGTGCGCGTTGTGAGGGCACAACGGCATATTTCTCATATATATAAGTATATGATACTTATGCAAGTGCGATAGGAGGTTGTGTTTCACCGATGGTACGGGAAACAGCTTCGCTCTAGATAGACCCCTCGGAATCCCATTGGTATTATGACTATGTGTCTATGGGAGGCCGAAATCAAGGTAGGTGTGTATAGTCTTAACCTGAGACTTGCATCGCTAATACTTACGATAATCGATAGACTTTGGTCTTGGTGGTACAGGGCTTTAACCGGTTCTGCGTACACCACTTCTGGGTTTATCAGAGAGTCGTAGTGTATTGGGTGTGATGTCGAGACGGAAGTATCACTCCAGTCATAGTGGAGATGATGTCACGCAGGATACGGTATTAGTGCTCTTAAGTGCTGGCCGGCCATCGGGATATTATGACAAGGTCATGTATATCCGATTATAGAGACTAGTTACCAGACATCCGACATGTGCTTCGGACGGGGCAGACACTTATCCAGCCCCAGCCCTAGCACGTGACTATCCGATACTGGGCTGATATACACAATACTACGGTATACTACGCTTGATACAGATCTATATATTCCTGTAAGAATATTTCTGGAGAATTGGGTAGGCATGGCGCTTTGCTAGAAGCCAACCTTGTCTTGTAAATCGGTATAAACGTAGTACGAGGTACTTACGTGTTCGGATAGTCCGACGACCGTATTTACTGCCAACATATCCGGAGATCTCATGGGTCGCTTCCCGAAGATTCACCGATGACGTATAACTCGCACTTAATTAATCTGGGACTAATTAGAAGAGAGAGAAAATTAATCTGGGATTAATCACGGAGATATTTTATCTGGGATAAAATATTAATTAAAGAGAGAGAACGATTAATTTGGAATTAATCGATAAAATAATATTTTGATATATTATTAGAAATTGGATTTTGACGCGGAATTGAAATTAGATTTTAATTCGGGCGAACGAATTAATTTAGAATTAATTCGTTAGCGACATGAAGTGATTTCGCTAGGCGTAATCATTTAATTACGACGCGACGGAAAATTGGTTAATTTGGAATTAGCGAACCCGAGCCCGGGATTATTTGCGAGCGCATTCGCATTTCGAATTTGAGTGCGGCACGCAAGTCAAATCGTGCGTCAAATCGCAAGTCACATCAAGCGTCAAATCAAATGTCACTTTGAGTGATGTGACATGTTGTCACTTGATTTGAGTGATTGATGTAGAAGTTGAAAAAGCAACTTATGCTTTTACTTTTTGACTTTAGCATTTAATGGAAAGTAAAAAGAATTGGTAAATGGTTTTTTATTAGTTTTAGAAATATAAAACTAATTACATTTTCTTTTTCTTTCTCTCTCTCCACTCTTCTTTTACGCATTTCCATTTTCCCCTCTTTTCTTCTTCTCCCTCTCACGGCTTCAAGCCGATTTCTTCACCAAATTTCTGGTTTGACCGAATTTGAGAGAAGCAAGAAGATGAAGAAGTGCTAGCACACACCTTGGGTTATACATAGGTGATAGGGAAACAAATTTATGAGCTTGTAATTCCTTTTGAACTTGAAGCTTTGAGCTTCCATGGTGTTCATCAATGGCCGAATCATGGAGGAACCAAACCCAGTCAAAACCGAGCAGCCCACTGCCTTGGAGAGCTGTTGCCGTGAGCTTGGAGGGAGGCAAAAACGCATCTTGTTCTTCGCATCTCAAACCGTTCAATGTGAGTTATGTATTCCGCCTTACTCCTTTGTGTATTCATGCGAATTTTTGTGCTTGATTTCATGATCTTGGGACCTATATTAGAACTCACAATGGTATCTTGAGCTATTATCAAGCATGAAAAAGTTAGGGTTAAAATTGGGTAAACTCGATTTAGGCATGATTTGGTTGAATTGTTTGATGAAGTATGCTTGAATGAGGTTGAATTGAAGTTGTGTATGATCAATTTCATGAAATTGGATTGGATTCAATTTTCCCTAAATTTTGGGCATGACAAATTGGGTAAAATCAATTGAAGCATGATTTGATTAAATTGATTGATTATGTATGCTTAAATGTTGTTGAATTAATGATTGATTGGATCAATTTGAAGAAATTATGTTTGGAACAAATTTCCCCAATTTTTTATGTTGGCATAAAGTGACAAATTTGGGTAAACTTAATTTTGAGCATATTTTGTGAAATTGGATGAATGAGAATGCTTAAAGTATGTTTCCTTTAAGATGATTATTGGATCAATTTGTTGAAATTGTGTTTGGAACGCATTTTCCCCAAATTGCTTATGTTGGCCGAAATTAAAGACCCCTAAATTTCTTGGGCCAACTTCTTTGATGTTTTAGGAATGATTAATTTGGGTGATTAATTGTGTATTACACTTAGGTTAATTAATTAATGGAATTTAAAATTTTTAGAAGTTAATTAATTTGGGCTTATTTTGGAAATTAGGCTTTTAAAGGGTGATTGTGGCTTTTGGCTTTGTTGTACAAAGTTGAGTTTAGGCAAATTTGGTTGGATCCATTGGGCCTAAAACCGCATCCATAAAGTCCAATTATGACTTAATGGACCTTAATTATTAATTGGGCTAATGGGCCAAAATTGATTTCTGGGCTTATGGGGGTAACTCCCGGATTGGATTTTGGTATTTGGTTTGACCCGAGTTGACCAAAAGTCCACGCCTTAAGAAATTAATTAAAAGCCCATGGACTTTAATTAAATAAACATTAGATGTTAATCGGCTTTGAGACCCGTTGCGATTAAATTTGGAATTTAAGTCGTAAAGGTTCGTTAATAAAAGTGTAATATTTAATTTGGAATTAAATAGTGAATTAGAATTAAATGCGTATTAAATTGGATTTAATTATGTAGTTTAATTTAATTCAAGAATTCGTACTTTGAGTACTTATTCGCAAAACGAGTTTGACTCACGCAAAATCAATCGTTGTTTGAACATTGGATATCACTAATTATCAGATAATTAATTGGATTAGATTGATTGATAACATGCTTTTGGTGAATACATGGTTGCGATGCATGAATAATGTATATCGGATGGATATTAGTCGGGTGGGACAATTTTGGAAATTGTAATAAATTTGATTTATTAATTGGACCTGCGTGTCCAGCCTATCACCTCTATACTCTTTGTATTCTCTTCTCACCTATTCCCCTCAATGTAAATGAGGTTTCTTTAGAAGTGTAGTGTAACGGGTAGAAGTAAATACATGTGCTAGCTTTGGAGAGAGAAAATGAGAGATTTGATCTAGGATCAATGTAAAGTATCCATCCGCATATCATTATTATTTTATTTCATATGCGCTTTATTATGTGTTTAGAATGCATGTTTTAAGGGTGTATGATGATGAGACCTTAATAAAGATAATAAATTGGTAGCCAATTGCACGCGAAAAACCCTCGCTCAATATCAAGTGTTTTTCCTTCCATTGAGTGATTCTTACTCAAGATCCGAGATTGGCATTGGGTTGTTGGCCAAAGTCAAGCCCTTTGTCCGTCGAAGATGTGTTTGAATCACGAAGGCTTTGTTCCATATCGGTGTCTTGTCCAAGTTGTGGTTTGTTGGCCAAAGTCAAGACCACTTCTGTCCATCGACATTGATTACGAAGCTTTCCATGGTCAATGGGTCACACTTGACTGGGATCACTAGGTTTGTTGTGCCAAAGCCAAGGCTTAGTTGATTCAGAGGAAAAAGGTTAGGTAATACATTGAATGTATTGGCATATATAAGATATATGTTTAGGATTTGGATATCCGCCTACTGGATCTAGGAATTGGATGGGATCCAATTGATCTTCGAGATCTACCTAGTTAATTATCATACAATTTGTTGGCCAAAGTCAAGATTGTGTATATTAACGGGATCCTAGCCCACTAGGAAACACGGTTTCCCGAGTACTCGACAGAGGGTTAGAGGCTCGCCGAAAAATAGTGGGAGGCAAGAATTGAATTTGCAATACTCGTTCAATATACTCGCCATACGCGCTCAATCAAATTATTTCGTCGTTAGATTAAACTATAGTTGGACTAATATTTAAATTGTTGTTTTAATAAGCAGTTGGACTGTATTATATTTGATTATATATAATTGGATTATATTAATCAATATATTTGAATTAATTAATTTCGATTTACAGTTGATTTTATAATTGGATTATAGTAATCAATGTAATTGAGGTTAATTAATTTAAATTATATTTTTTGATTATATAGTTGGACTATTATAATCATTATAATAAATAGTACCACAAATCGTTGATTAAATAGTTGGACTATTAGAATCAAGATATAATTGAAAGATTGACATTTAAAACATAATCCTGGGGAAAAGTGTTTAAATGGTTTAATTTTCAAATTGGGAATAAAGTTTCAGGATGGTCCTGGAAATTAATAGGTTATTTTATTTGATAAAATAATATATTAAGCTTGTAGCGCAAGGCGTACCTTAATTCGATATTCCAGAAACACGAGGCTTGGCCAAAGGCTTCTGGAGTGTTGAAACAGGCAAAGGCAAAATCATTATAATCTTCTGGGAAGATAAAGGACATATCCTAAGAAGGAATAGAAGACGAGCAAGGCTCTGACTTCAAATATGATTGTCATAATTATGTTCACAACTAGTATTGAAATTGGATTTTAAATACTTAGTGTGGTACATAAAATATATTGATGTTCAGAATCTGTTTGAACAGGATGACTTCAATAGAGATTTATCTGCGAATTGGAAACAGGACGAAAGTCGCTGTTTTAACCGTAGATAACCTAAATTTAGGAACTACCTTCGGGTTAGTACTTAAATTAGAGACTGTTATAATGTAGCTAGTTTGACTAGAAACATTATCTCTATATCGCGTATAACCCGCTGCGGGTGTACCTTTATATTCTAGAACACACTAAAGTGTTTCATTATATAAAGATGATATTGAGATAAACACATTAGATGTGAATAACAGATTTATATTTTGAATATAAATAATATCTCAAATATATAACATGACAAATAAATAGCTCAAATGATTTGATCAGTTAAGAAACTTAATTGTGGCATAGTTGTCAGGGACACTGATAAACAAGAATCGTATATCCGCACTTTTGAAGAGCGGATACCAGGACTGATTTGATTCCATTCAAATAAAGTCTACGAATCTAGTCTATTTGGGCAAAGTGCCTAAAACACTATTTACTTGGTAAAAGTGTAAATGCCACCGATCTGTTAGCCCTACTTCATAGTGAAGCAAGTGGGCCCATGTCTAGCTAGGCTAGATATGGATATGAATATATTTCGTGACCTGTACGGATGTGGCATCGCGTATGGTTATGTGTTTTGTTTTTTGAAACACAAATCGGAAACTTTTAGAGTTTCGACACGAAATAGACAAATAGATCGGCTAAAGTATTAAACCGTCATGGTAAGACTGTAATGGAAAATACTTAAGCAATAAGTTTCTAGTTTTTATGAAAGAGTATAGTATTCTTTCAAATAAGGACTCCTCCCGGAATACGTCAGTTTGACGGTGTTCCGAACGGATTAACCGAATTTTGTTGGACATAATAAGGTTAATCACGAGTCGCTCTGAGCTACCATTCCTTCTTCAACGATAAGCTTTAAACAGTGCAAGAACTTATTTGAATAAGGTTCCATAATAATCTGTTTGACAGATATCATATTAGATATGAACGGGAAAGAAACCGGGTTTTCTCATTCCTGATAATTTGGGTATGCTAGGCATATGTTTGGATGATACCAAACTAAAACCCAATAAGATAAGTGCCAAATGTAGGTTATCCTAGGGATACCATAAGTATTGTACTTATACATCTCACAAGAGAACAATTAGATTGTTACTCACCATACGGTTTTCCTGAAAGGAATACCGATATGCAGTGGTAAGTGGGAGGATAGTATACTCGATGGAAATCGGAGTAATACTGTTCAAGGCACTGAATCTTAATGGAACATGAATAGTTCATCCAGGATGAGACTATTACCATTAATCTTCGAATACACAAGAACCGCGTAGGTCGGACAGAGTCAGAAAACAACCTGGGGTATGGGTTTCTGATCTAACCTCATAAAGATGTGAATCTTATTGAGGAATACCAACTGACTACGTATGAGGAAGTGATACAAGATATCAACTCCCTAATTATGGCAAAGTGCCATATAATCCGAAATGGATTCCATGTATCTCAACCAGTTTGGATACTAGTTGATGTACCACAAGGCATTGTGCCTAATGGTACTTAAAAGTCTTCTAGGAAGACATACATGGATGGCAACATACCAGCGTATAAAGCTAGGCTTTTAACGGAAAGGTATCGTTATCAACATTGTGTTGATTACGATTCAACCTTTTACCTGTTGCCACGGTAAATCCATTTGGATATGCAGGTTATTCGATCCATGATTGGATTGAAGCAAGCATTAGGTTCTTGGAATTATCGTTTTGATATAATCATAATGGTGTATGATTTAATTCAAAACGAAAATAATTCTTGTGTATATAAGGAGGTTAGTGGGAGCGCACTGACAGTGGCTGTCCTATAAAATAATGATAATACGTCATTTCTTGGAAATGATATTCCCATAAAATAAATATCGGCGAAAGCTTGGCTTTCGAAATACTCTCCTAGAACCGTACATTGAAAAATGTACAAGACCTGGTGTATCATACGCTTTGAGCATATGGATTCACAAACAGGCCAATCCGAGTGATAGTCACTGGATTAATATTAAGAACATCCGTTAGTATCTTAGAGAACTAAGGATGTTGTCTTAGTCTATGGAGAAGGAGAACTTGAAGTGACTGGGGTCACTGTAGCAAGTTTCCTATAACCGATAAAGACGACTAAAAGTCGCAAACGGTACTATATAGTTTGAATAACGGTACAGTGAGCTGGAAATCTTCCAGCAAGATACTGTTACGGAATAAACAACAAATGCGGGTTGTTGTTGCAGCTGAAGCAGCAATAGAACCATTTGGGTCGATACAAATCTAATTAGATTAGATATAGTTCTGTTAGCTGCTGAGCTAGGCGTCAGCACAGGCTAAGGAATTAATGTCTCATCGACGATCCAGATATATACTTCTATATCATCTGATTCGTTCGGATCATACATCGTGGCGATGTGATGATCGTAAATCGCATCAAGATGATAATCATACAAATCCGCTGACGAAAACATTTTCTCAGCAGTTTGAGCCAACCGTACATAGTTCGGGTGTTAGACACTCGAGTGACTGGCTATAGGCCAAGTGGGAGATTGTTGGACAATTATGACCCATAGCGTCACTATTTGTACAGATCACGGTGTTGTTGTACAAATTAACTATGTGACAAAGGAGATTGTACTCTCATCATTTGTGATTAGATCACCTTAGATATATAAATGAAGAGAGGTCCATATGATTAGTTCCTGGATTAAGAATGATATGAGACAGTATCAGTCCACGAAGGATTAATCATTAAATATCCCTAGTCGTAGTATTATCGAGACAGGACATCGATAATGCGGAATAGGCTAGTATTGCACTTGTGCGCGTTGTGAGGGCACAACGGCATAGTTCTCATATATATAAGTATATGATACTTATGCAAGTGTGATAGGAGGTTGTGTTTCACCGATGGTACGGGAAACAGCTTCGCTCTGGATAGACCCCTCGGAATCCCATGGTATTATGACTATGTGTCTATGGGAGGCCGAAATCAAGGTAGGTGTGTATAGTCTTAACCTGAGACTTGCATCGCTAATACTTACGATAATCGATAGACTTTGGTCTTGGTGGTACAGGGCTTTAACCGGTTCTCTAGCACACCACTTCTGGGTTTATCAGAGAGTCGTAGTGTATTGGGTGTGATGTCGAGACGGAAGTATCACTCCAGTCATAGTGGAGATGATGTCACGCAGGATACGGTATTAGTGCTCTTAAGTGCTGGCCGGCCATCGGGATATTATGACAAGGTCATGTATATCCGATTATAGAGACTAGTTACCAGACATCCGACATGTGCTTCGGACGGGGCAGACACTTATCCAGCCCCAGCCCTAGCACGTGACTATCCGATACTGGGCTGATATACACAATACTACGGTATACTACGCTTGATACAGATCTATATATTCCTGTAAGAATATTTCTGGAGAATTGGGTAGGCATGGCGCTTTGCTAGAAGCCACCTTGTCTTGTAAATCGGTATAAACGTAGTACGAGGTACTACTTACGTGTTCGGATAGTCCGACGACCGTATTTACTGCCAACATATCCGGAGATCTCATGGGTCGCTTCCCGAAGATTCACCGATGACGTATAACTCGCACTTAATTAATCTGGGATTAATTAGAAGAGAGAGAAAATTAATCTGGGATTAATCACGGAGATATTTTATCTGGGATAAAATATTAATTAAAGAGAGAGAACGATTAATTTGGAATTAATCGATAAAATAATATATTTGATATATTATTAGAAATTGGATTTCGACGCGGAATTAAAATTAGATTTTAATTCGGGCGAACGAATTAATTTAGAATTAATTCGTAGCGACGTGAATAGTGATTTCGCTAGGCGTAATCATTTAATTACGACGCGACGGAAAATTCGTTAATTTGGAATTAGCGAACCCGAGCCCGGGATTATTTGCGAGCGCATTCGCATTTCGAATTCGAGTGCGGCACGCAAGTCAAATCGTGCGTCAAATCGCAAGTCACATCAAGCGTCAAATCAAATGTCACTTTGAGTGATGTGACAAGTTGTCACTTGATTTGAGTGATTGATGTAGAAGTTGAAAAGCAACTTTTGCTTTTACTTTTTGACTTTAGCATTTAATGGAAAGTAAAAAAGAATTGGTAAATGGTTTATTATTTTAGAATTATAAAAACTAATTACATTTCTTTTTCTTTCTCTCTCTCCACTCTTCTTTTACGCATTTCATTTTCCCTATCTTTCTTTTTTCTCTTCTCACGGCTTCAAGCCGTTTCTTCACCAAATTTCTGGTTGGACCGAATTTGAGAGAAGCAAGGAAGATGAAAGAAGTGCTAGCACACACCTTGGTTATACATAGGTGATAGGGAAACGAATTTATGAGCTTGGAATTCCTTTTGAACCTTGAAGCTTGAGCTTCAATGGTGTTCATCAATGGCCGAATCATGGAGGAACCAAACCAGTCAAAACGAGCAGCCCACTCCGTGGAGGCTGTTGCCGTGAGCTTGGAGGGAGGCAAAAACGCAGCTTGTTCTTCGCATCTCAAAACGTTCAATGTGAGTTATGTATTCCGCCTTACTCCTTTGTGTATTCATGCGAATTTTGGGCTTGATTTCATGATCTTGGGACCTATATTAGAACTCACAAGTTTTAAAATTCATCTGTGAAGAAAATATGGAGCAAGAAGCAGAGCAAATTGAGGAACAAATGTCTGAACTTATTAAAGATCCAGAGCATTTAGACTAAACATCACTGTTTTGGGGAGTACAAATCAAAGACATCACCCAGAAACTAGACAGAATGGAACTCCCATTCCAAGTCAAACACCATACGAGACCTCCTGATTTTCTTTCTTTCTTTTCAGGAACCACTAGAGCAACAAAGGTTAAAAATGTGGCACGGTGTTGGTCTCTAAGACATCCAAGATCAATATAAGTAAATAAAAAATATTGTGAATACATAAAGAGTATGCGAATCATACTTACAATGAACGGATTTAGGATGCGTTCAATACTAAACTTTTCTCCTCCAAGTTTGTCGGCCAAGCTCAAGATCCAAGCTCCAAGCTTTGTCCTTTGATTCCAAGCTTTTGGGATGGTTTCCCTACACCTTGGATGATTCCTTTGTTGGGTTTCTACTATAGTCCCAAGATCATTCAAGCAATGAAATAATTTGAATACAATAAAGAAGTATGGCGGAATCATACTTACAATGAACGGATTGTTGATGCGTTGAACACAAAAAAAATTCTTCAAGCTTTTCCGCCTTTAGTATTCAGCCAAGTTCCTCTTTGTGCTCCATGGATGATCTTCAAGCTCCAAGCTTTGATTTGAAATTCCATGCTTAAGGGTTTGTTTCCCTATCACCTTTGGATGACTCTTTAGTGTGCTAGCACTTGGAAAAATTGCCACAATTCTTCCTAAAGCTTCTTCATGCTCTCGGTATTGAGAGAAATTGAGAGGAAAGAAAAATAGCCCAAGGCCGAATATGGGAGAGAGTGGTAGAAGATTAGTTGTGTGTGTGTTGTGTAATCTAATACACAAAATGAAAGTCAAATACCAAATAATAAAAAATGGTAAATGTCTTTCAAGCCATCACACTTGAGTGTTTGGCACTCAACCATCATCCAACAACTTCCATCACAATAAAGTGATAAAGTTGACTTGTGATGTGACGCATGATGTGACTTGTGGGCCCCACTCGATTCGAAATGCGAGTGGGCCAGCAAACACTCTCGGGCTCGGGTTCGCTAATTTTGAATTAACGAATTTTCCGTTGCGACGTAATTAAATCAAATTTAATTAAATAATTATGCCTAGCAAAATTACTATTCACGTCGCTAGCGAATTAATTCTAAAATAACTCGTTCGCCCGAATTAAAATCCAATTTTAATTCCGCGTCGAAATCTAATTTCGTTTAATATATCGAATATATTATTTTATCGATTAATTCCAAATTTATCGTTCTCTCTCTTTAATTAATATTTTATCCCAGATAAAATATCTCTGTAATAATTCTAGATTAATTTTCTCTCTCTACTAATTAATCCCAGATTAATATGTTCGAGTCATACATCATCGATGAATCTTCGGGAAGCCACAATGAGATCCCAGGATATGTTGGCAGTAAATCGGTCGTCGGACTATCCAAACACGTACGTACCTAGTACTACGTTTTTACCGATTTACAAGACATGGTTGGCTTCTAGCAAAGCACCGTGCCTTCCCAATTCTCCAGAAATATTCTTAAAGGGATATGTAATTTATATCAGGCGTAGTATACGTAGTATTGCGTATTGCGATCCAGTATCGGATTGTTGGTTTCTAATTAGGTCCCAAGATTCATCAAATCAAGCACAAATTCGCATGAATACACAAAGGAAGTAAGGCGGAATACATACTCACATTGAACGGTTGAGATGCGAAGAAGAACAAGACCATTTGGCCTCCCATGATGAAGCTCGGTTTTGGTCATGTTGGAGCAGTGGGGCTGCTCGATTTCACTGGTTTTTGTCTCCTCCATGATCGGCCATTGATGAACACCATGGAAGCTCCAAGCTTCAAGCTCCAAAATTGATTCCAAGCTCATGTGTTAGTTTCCCTATCACCATAGTATAACCCATGTGTGTGCTAGCACTTCTTTTCTTCCTTGCTTCTCCTTTAAATTCGGTAACAACCAGAAAATGTGAGAGATGAATCGGCTCCAAGCCGTGTGAGGAATAAGAGAAAAAGAGAGGGAAAAAGGTTTCCAAGAAACTATGAGAGTGGAGAGAGAATGAGGGGAAAAAAATTTAAAAAATGTATTTGGTTTTTTTATAGATATCCAAAATTAATTAAACCATATACCACTTTTTAATTTTCTAAAGGCAAAAGTCAAAAAGCAAAAAAGCATTTAAAGATTTTCAACACTACACACATCAATCACTCAAATCAATCATTATATTATCACATCACTCA
>SKCR01036397.1:0-68147 GCA_019454045.1 Zanthoxylum bungeanum
TTCATTTAAATTGTCAAACAAAATAAATGGTAAAACAATTACACATCCTCCAATCACTATTCCAACCACACCCATCAACTATTCATAGTCACTTTATTAAAGTGATTTGATGGTGTCATTCACTTAATCAATCAATCATATCAATCAATCAATCAATCACATCACTCAAAGTGACGTTTGATTTGACACTTGATGTGATGAATGAATTGACGCTTGATGTGAGTTGCGTTGCCGCACTCGAATTCGAAATACGAATGCACTCGTAATCACACTCGGGCTCGGGTTCGTTAATTCCAAATTAACGAATTTTCCGTCACGTCGTAATTAAATGATTACGCCTAGCGAATTCACTATTCACGTCGCTAACGAATTAATTCTAACTTAATTCGTTCGCCCGAATTAAAATCTAATTTTAATTCTGCGTCGAAATCTAATTTCGTTAAATATATCGAATATATTAATTTAATCGATTAATTCCGAATTAATCGTTATCTCTCTCTAGACGATATTTTATCCTAGATAAAATATCTCCGTAATTAATCCCAGATTAATTTTCTCTCTCTTATTTATAATCCCAGATTATTTAAGAGTGCGAGTCATACGTCATCGGTGGATTATCGGGAAGCGACCCATGAGATCCCCGGATAAGTTGGCAGTAAATACGGTAGTCGGAGTATTCGAATCACGTACGTACCAAGTACTACGTTCTACCGATTTACGAGACAAGGTCAACTCCTAGCAAAGCACCAAGTCTACCCAATTCTCCAGACATATCCATCTAAGAATATTAAGATCTGTACAAGCGTAGTATACCTAAGTATTGTGCATATCGGCCCAGTATCGGATAGTCACGTGCTAGGGCTGGGGCTGGATAAGTGTCTACCCCGTCCGAAACACATGTCGGATGTCTGGTAACTAGTCTCTATAATCGGATATATATATGACCTTGTCATAATATCCCGATGGCTGGCCAGCACTTAAGAGCACTAATACCGTATCCTACGTGACATCATCTCCAGTATGACTAAAGTGATACTTCCGTCCTGACATCACACCCAATACACTACGACTCTCTGATAAACCCAGAAGTGGTGTACGCAGAACCGGTTAAAGCCCTGTACCACCAAGACCAAAGTCTATCGATTATCGTAAGTATTAGCGGTGCAAGTCTCAGGTTAACACTATACACACCTACCTTGATTTCGGCCTCCCATAGACACTTAGTCATAATACCAATGGGATTCCAAGGGGTCTATCCAGAGCGAAGCTGTTTCCCGTACCATCGGTGAAACACGACCTCCTATCGCACTTGCATAAGTATCCAACACTTATATATATGAGAACTATGCCGTTGTGCCCTCACAACGCACACAAGTGCAATACTAGCCTATTCCGTATTATCGATGTCCACTCTCGATAATACTCCGGCTAGGGATATTTAATGATTAATCCTTCGGTGACTGATACTGTCTCATATCATTCTCAGTCCAGGAACTAATCATAGGGACCTCTCTTCATTTATATATCTATGGTGATCTAATCACAAATGATGAGAGTGCAATTTCCTTATCACATAGTTAATTTGCTACAACAACACAATGATCTGTGCAAATAGTGACGCTATGGGTCATTTTGTCCAACAAGACCCCATGGAATCCCATTGGTTGTATGGCAATGTGCCTATGGGAATCTCATTCAGGGTAGATGTATTTGGTCTTAACCTAAAACTTACATCGCTAATACTTGCGACAATTAATATACTTTAGTTTTGGTCGTCAGGAACTTTAATAGATTCTGCGTACGCCTCTTCTAGGTTTATTGAGAATCGTAGAGTATTGGATGTGATGTCAAGATGGAAGTATCGCTTCAGTCATATGAAGATGATGATCACACATGGATACAGAACTGGTACTCTAATGTGTTGCAACCATCAGGATAATGTGACAACGTCATGATTATCCGATTAAAGAGACTAGTTGTTTGTGATCTGATATATGCTTTGTACGGGGCAGACACTGCTCTAGCCTCAGGCTTTGCATGTGACATCTGATACTTGATCGCAATACGCAATACTACGCATACTACGCCTGAAAAAGATTGTATATTCCATTAAGAATATTTCTGGAGAATTGGGTAGGCAAGGTGCTTTGCTATAAGCCAACCATGTCTTGTAAATCAGTAAGCATGTGGTACGAGATACGCACTTAATCGGATAGTCCGATAACCGGATTTACTGCCAACATATCCAGAGGTCTCTTGGGTCGCTTCCCAAAGATTCACCGATGACAGTTAACCCGAATTAGAATTAATCTAGGATTAATTAAAAGAGAGAAAATTAATCTGGGATTAATTAAGGCATTATTTAATATGGGATTAAATGTGTTCGGAAAAGAGAGAACGCGATTAATTTGGAATTAATCGGTAAAATAAATTTAATAGTTAAATTTTATTTTTTCTATTTCATTTTTTCATATGGGCTAAAATTAATATATCAGATATATTAATTGGAATGAGATTTCAATACGAAATTAAAGTCAGACTTTAATACATGGGAACAGATTAATTTAGAATTAATTCGTAAATGACATTCGTAATATATTTACGAGGTGTCGTTATTTAATTAAATTAGATTTAATTATTTAGCGATGAAAATTCATTTAATCGGATTAAATGGGTCCATGCCACGGTAAACATTCGTAGAAACCGTTTGAATTTTGATTTCAAAAGTGGGGCCCACTTCACATGTGGTAGTTGGGAGACTGGTTGGCATTTATGCCAAAACCACCCACTTTCCAACCACTTGGTTTTGGTTTTGGTAAAACCAAAAACCCAAGAACCCTGTTTAGGTGAAAAGGGTAAATGGTTTTTTACTAAAACCTATCTCTCCCATTTCAAACACACACAACACACAAACTCAAAACCCTAAATGGGCGTGAACCTCTCCATCTCTTCTCTTTGATTTTTTTTGCAAGATCAAAGAAGCTAGAACTTCAAGGAGTCTTCTAAGGTGATAGGGAAACAACTTCAAGAGTTGGAATCAACACATAAAGCTTGGAGCTTCAAGAACACACCAAAATTTTTAAAGTCTAATCCGATCATTATAAGTCATTCCACAACTTTTAATGATCTTAATCACTCATAATCTTGCTTATTAGATCCTTGACATGTTCTAGGAACACTAACAATGGTATCATGAGCCAATTTTAAGCATGATTTTTTCTAGGGTTCTTGAGAATTTAATTTGGAGTTTTTATGTTTTGAGCATGATTTCTTGAAATTGATTGTTTGAGTATGCTTAGATTATGATAACTTAGAGTTATGCATGATTAGATTTGAGAAATCTTGATTGGATCAAAAATTAAAAATCCCCTTACCTTGGCCGAAAATGAGGCAGTTCACTGCACATTGAATTTTTTAATTTTTACAACATTGGATGTGTTTAAATGCATGATATAAATGTTGATTTTTGGTTTGATTAGATTGGAATCAAAGTCAATAATGATTATGTTAAATTCAAAGAGCATGATAAGCATGAAATTATATGTTTTGCTTCAATTTTTATTGGACATAAATTGATAAATATAAGCATGATTAATTAGTTTAATTGGTATTTTAGAAATATTAAGTTTAATTAATTAATCATGGCTAATACACTTTGATTATAATAATTATGATATTTAGAATATTGAAATTATAATAATTAGCCTTTAAGTTTTTAATTGGGCTAAAAGTATGTATTGGCTTAATGGGCTTGGTTAGACCAAGTTTGATTTTGGACTTTTGGATTGGATCCAATTGGGCCCAAAACCAATTCCATAAAGTCCAAATACATCACTTAGGCCTTTAAAGAATTTAATTGGGCCTAATGGGCCTAAATTGATTTGTTGGCAATAGGGTGATTCCTATTGAGCCTTGGCATTTTGGGTTTGATCCATTATGGCCAAAGCCCATGCCTTAAGAATCAATTAAAAGCCCATTGGACTTTAATTAAAATGACATTCGATGTTATTGGGCCTTTGAGACCCATCAAGATTGGATTTGGAATCCAAGTTTTTAAGGCATATAATAAGTGTAAATGTTTAATTTAGAATTAAATTGGAATTAGTATTGAATACAAATAAATTAGATTTAAAGTTGTAGTTCGATATAATTCAAGAATACGTACTTAAAGTATTTATTCTTAAACGAGTTAGACTCGCGCAAATCAAATCGTTGTTTGAACATTGGATGATCATTAATTTAAAGATTAATTAATTGGATTAGATTAATTGAATAACATGCTATGCGTGAATACTTGAATTAGTTGTATGAATAATGTATATCAGATGAATATTAGAAGTGAGAGGGAAATTTTGGAAATTGTTGTAATAATTTTAGAATTTATTAATTGGACCTGCGTATCCAGCCTATTATCTCCTTATTCTTTGTAATTCTCTTCTCACCAATTCCCCTCAATGTTAATGAGGTTTCTTTGATGTATTATGTAATTGGGTAGAAGTTAGAATAGTGCTAGTCGGAGAGAGGAAAGGGAGTTATTTATTCTAGGAACAATTTGTGAGATATCCATCCTCATATCATTATTAATTTATGTATCGCGCCTTATTATGCTTTTAGAATGCATGCATAAGGGTGTATGATGAGACCAAATCAAAGATAATTAATTGGTTGCCAATTACGCGAAAAACTCTCAACAAATATTAAGCGTTTTTCTTCCATTGAGTGATTCATTCTCAAGATCCAAGATTGCCATTGGTTTTTTGGCCAAAGTCAAGACCTTGTCCATCAAGGATGTGTTTGAATCATGAAGGCTTTGTTCCATATCCCATGACTTGGGCAAGTTGTGATTTTTTGGCCAAAGTCAAGATCACTTCTTGTTCATCGACATGGTTAACGAAGCTTTCCAAAGTCAATGAGTCCCGCTTGACTGGAATCATTAAGCTTGTTGTGCCAAAGCCAAGGCTTAGTTGATTCAGAGGAAAAGGTTAGGCAAATATATTATATATATTGGCATATATATTGTATATATGTTTCGGACTTGGAGGTCCACCTGTCAGATCTAATAATTGGATAAGATCCAATTGATCTTAGAGATCTACCTAGTTAAATATCATACAGCTTGTTGGCCAAAGTCAAGGTTGTGTGTTATTTAACGGGATCCTAGCTCACTAGCAAACTAGGTTTCCCGAGTACCCAACAGAGGGTTAGAGGCTCGCCGAAAAATAGTGGGAGGCTAGTATTGAATTTGCAATTCGTTCAAATACTTGCCAAATACACGCTTTCAAATTATTTCATCAATTATAAATATTTATTAGTTGGACTAATATTTTATTATTTTTCTTGTAACAGTTAGACTGTACCTATACATCGTTAATTGAGTAGTTTGACTATTGCAATTAAGATGACAGGAAAGAAAAGTGTCTGAGACATCATCATGGGTGATAATGTCTTCAACGGCGTGAACTTTTCTGACTGGGAAATAAATCTCAAGATTGTCCTGGGATCCGAGAAGTTACTCTACACTATAGAGAGACCTCTTAGGCCTAAGCCCAGATCTGATCAGTTAGTTGAGCTAGAGCTTTGGAAGACTCATAGCGATGACAGCTCGACTGCTCAATCTATAATGCTTGCTGCTATGACTCAACAATTCCGTCGTCGGAATAAGGGATTGGATCCCTATGAGATGATTGCGAAGTTGAATGATCTTAATCGATCTAATCTTATATCACAGATATATGAGTTATAGAAGAAGCTCTTTCGCGCTCGCATGTCAGAGGTTACATCTGTTGAGCACCATGTGTTGTAGATGATTGCTGACATCGAACAGCTGGGACAGATGGGCATTATCTTCGAGGCTGAGACTTCTATAGATTTGATCTTACAGTCTCTGCCCGACACTTGGAGTGGGTTCATCATAAACTACAATATGATGAACCAAGATGATACCCTTGGAAAGTAAATGTACACACTGTGCGAAACAGAAAATGAGCTCTTAAAGGGCAAGAAGCGTGAGGCGCACTTCGCTTCAACATCTCAGTCTTCGAGGGCTTGGCCCAAGACGACTGGAGGTGTAAAGAAGAAGAAGAAGAATGGCAAGGCCAAATTATCAAAACCTTCTGGGAAGGGTAAGGACAAATCCCAAGATATATATCTGCAGTGTGGGAAAAGAGGTCACTGGAAGCGTGACTGCGGTGAGTACAAGGCACACATGAAGGAAATCAAAGTGGGCAAGACACCGGCTTCAGGTATGTTTGTTATAGAAATAAACATGTCTACTACTAGTTTTAAAAATTAGATTCTTGATTCTGGTTGCGGTTGTGGTACTCATATATGTACTGATGTGCAGGATCTGTAGATTAGCAGGAGACTGGCCTTAGGGGAGATTGATCTATACGTTGGAAATGGGACACGAGTCACCGTTTTGGCTGTTGGCACTTTTGTTTTAGAACTGCCCTCGGGGCATGTACTTAAACTTTCAGACTGTTATTATGTACCTAGTTTGACTAGGAATATCATCTTTGTATCTTGTTTGACCCAATACGGGTACACTTTTGTATTCCGAAACACTGGGTGTTTTGTTTATAAAGATGATTTTGATATATGTTCTGCTGATGCTAATAATGGTCTTTATATTTTGAATATAAATAAATCTCAAACATATAATATAACAAACAAAAGGCTTAAACTAAATAACAAAGATGAAACTTATATGTGGCATTGTCGTCTGTGACATATTAACAAGACTCGTATATCCACACTTTCGAAGAGTGGGTACTTGGACGGATTTGATCCAAATTCATATGACGTCTGTAAATCTTGCTTATTAGGCAAAATGCCTAAATCACCTTTTAACGGTAAAGGTGTACGTGCCACCGAACTGTTAGCTCTCGTTCATAGTGACGTATGTGGGCCCATGTCTAGACAGGCTAGAGGTGGATACGAATACTTCGTAACCTTTACGGATGATACATCGTGTTATGGTTATATGTATCTTATGAGACACAAGTCGGAAACCTTTGAGAAATTCAAAGAGTTTCGACACGAAGTAGAAAAACATACCGGTAAAAGTATTAAGACATTACGGTCGGACCGTGGTGGAGAATACTTGAGAAATGAATTTCTTGATTACTTGAAAGAGTATGGTATTATTTCACAATGGACTCCTCCCGGAACAACTCAGTTAAATGGTGTGTCCGAACGGAGAAACGAAACTTTATTGGATATTGTAAGGTCTATGATGAGTCGCACAGTGCTACCTATTTCCTTCTGGGGATATGCATTGAATAGTGCAATACTTATTTTGAATAAGGTTCCGTCAAAGCCTGTTCAACAGACTCCGTATGAGATATGGACAGGAAAGAAACCGGGTTTCTCATTCCTAAAGATTTGGGGATGCTGTGCATACGTTAAATGTTTGGAAGGTACCAAACTAGGACCCAAATCGAATAAATGCCTATTTTTAGGTTATCCTAGGTAAAGCAAAGGATATTACTTTTACAACCCACAAGAGAACAAAGTATTTGTTGCTCTACATGTATTTTCCTTGAGAGGGAATTCCTTAATGCAGTTGTTAGTGGGAGGAAAGTAGAACTCGATGAAAATTGGAGTGATACTGTTCCTGGTACAGAATCCTTAATGGAACAAGAACAGTTTATCAGGGATGAAACTGTACCACAACTTTCGAATACACAAGAACCGCGTAGGTCGGAGAGAGTCAGAAGCCAACCTGAGAGGTATGGGTTTCTGATCTCACCTCATATGGATATCAATCTTATTGAGGAAGACGAACCGGATACGTATGAGAAAGTGATACAAGATATCGACTCCGCTTTATGGCAAGAAGCCATGAAGTCCGAAATGGATTCCATGTACACCAACCAAGTTTGGACACTGGTTGATGCACCAGAAGGTGTAAAGCCTATTGGTTGCAAGTGGAAATTCAAGAAGAAGACCGACATGGATGGCAACATACAAACGTATAAAGCTAGGCTTGTAGCGAAAGGGTATCGTCAATGACATGGTATTGATTACGACGAAACATTTTCACTAGTTGCCATGATTAAATCCATTCAGATTATGTTTGCTATTGCTGCATATTTCGATTACGAGATATGGCATATGGACGTCAAAACCGCTTTCCTTAACGGAAACCTTTTGAAGGATGTTTATATGCAACAGCCTGACGGTTTTGTCGCACCAAAACTTGCAAACAAGGTTTGTAAGTTAAATCGATCCATTTATGGATTGAAGCAAGCATCGCGTTCTTGAAACCAACGTTTTGATGAGATCATCAAAGAAAATGATTTCATTCAAAACGAGGATGAACCTTGTGTATATAAGAAGGTTAGTGGGAGCGCACTGACAGTCATTGTCCTTTATGTTGATGATGTATTGCTTGGGCAATGACATTCCCATGCTTCAATCGGTGAAAGCTTGGCTTTCATTAAAATTCTCCATGAAAGATCTGGGAGAAGCAGCCTATATTCTAGGAATAAAGATCTACCGGGATAGATCTAGAAAGCTGCTTGGACTCTCCCAAAGTACGTACATTGACAAAGTGTTGAAGCGATTCAACATGGATCAGTCCAAGAGAGGACTGTTGCCAGTGTCACATGGCGTCACTCTATCTAAGGATATGTGTCCTAAAACTCAAGATGAGAGAGACAACATAAGTCAGATCTCGTTCACTTCAGCAATCGGATCGATTATGTATGCCATGATATGTATGAAACCTGATGTCTCGTATGCTTTGAGCATGTCTAGTCACTATCAGGCCGATCCAGGTGATGGTCACTGGATGGCGGTTAAGAACATCCTTAAGTATCTTAGACGAACTAAGAATGCTTTCTTAATCTATGGAGATGGAGAACTTGAGGTAACTGGGTATACCGATGTAATTTTCCAAACCGATAAAGACGACTCTAAGTCACAATCCGGGTATATATTGTTTTTGAACAACGGAGCAGTAAGTTGGAAATCTTCCAAGCAAAAGACTGTTGTCGATTCAATAAAAGAAGTGGAGTACATTGCTGCAGCTGAAGCAGTAAAAGAGGCAGTTTGGATCCGTAAATTCCTAATTGGATTAGGAGTAGTTCCGTTAGCAGCTAAACCCGTTACGTTGTATTGTGAAAATAACAGGACTATAGCGCAAGCTAAGGAACCGCGGTCTCATCAACAATCCAAGCATGTTCTTCGATGTTTCCATCTGATTCGTGAGATCATACATCGTGGTGATGTGAATATCGAGAAGGTCGCATCAGATGACAATATTGCAGATCCGCTGACGAAAGCTATTTCACAGTAAAAGTTTGAGCGACATGTACATTGTTCAGGTGTTAGATGCTTGAATAACTAGCTATAGGCCAAGTGGGAGATTGTTAGACAATTATGACCCAAAGCGTCACTATTTGTAAAAAAACATTATGGTTTTTGTACAAATTAACTATGTGACTATGGAAATTGCTATTTTATCATTTTGTAATTGCATTACTTGAATATAAAGTGATAAAAGTCCTTATGGTTAGTTCCAGATTATAAGATATGAGACAGTATCAATCCACTAAGGTTTAATCATTAAACACCCTTAGTCCTAGTATTATCGAGACTGGACATCGATAATGCGGAATAGACTAGTATTGAACTTGTGCGCGTTATGGGAGTATAACAGCATAGTTCTCATATATTTAAGTATTGGATACTTATGCAAGTGTGATAAGAGGTTATGTTTACCGATGGTACGGAAACAGCTTCGCTCTGGATAGACCCCACGAAATCCCATTGGTTGTATGACAATGTGTCTATAGGAATCCGATCCAGGGTAGATGTATTTGGTCTTAACCTGAGACTTGCATCGCTAATACTTGCGACAATTAATACGCTTTAGTTTTGATCGTCCGGGACTTTAACAGGTTTTGTGTACGCCTCTTCTGGGTTTATTGAGAATCGTAGAGTATTGGATGTGATGTCAAGATGGAAGTATCGCTTCAGTCATATGAAGATGATGATCACACAGCGATACAAAACTAGTACTCTAATGTGTTGCAACCATCGGGATAATGTGACAAAGTCATGATTATCCGATTAAAGAGACTAGTTACTTGTGATCCAATATATATTTCGTATGGTCCAGACACTACTCCAGTCTCAGGCTTGCATGTGACATCTGATACTGGATCGCAATACGCAATACTACGTATACTACGCCTGAAAAGATTGTATATTCCATTAAGAATATTTCTGGAGAATTGGGTAGGCAAGGTGCTTTGCTATAAGCCAACCATGTCTTGTAAATCTGTAAGCATGTGGTACGAAATACGCACTTAATTGGATAGCCCGAAAATCAGATTTACTGCCAACATATCCAGGGTCTCTTGGGTCGCTTCCCAAAGATTCATCGATGACAGTTGACTCGAATTAGAATTAATCTGGGATTAATTAAGAGAGAGAAAATTAATCTGGGATTAATTGAGGTATTATTTAATCTGGGATTAAATGTGTTCGGAAAAGAGAGAATGCGATTAATTTGGAATTAATCGGTAAATAAATTTAATTGTTAAATTTGATTTTTTTTCTATTTTATTTATTCATATGGACTAAAATTAATATATCGGATATATTAATTGGAATTAGATTTCAATACGAAATTAAATTCGAACTTTAATACGCGCGAACGGATTAATTTAGAATTAATTCGTAAATGGCATTCGTAGTATATTTACGAGGCGTCGTTATTTAATTAAATTAGATTTAATTATTTAGCGAGGAAAATTCGTTTAATCGGATTAAACGGATCCGTGCCGCGGCAAACATTCATAGAAATCGTTTGAATTTTGAATTCAAAAGTGGGGCCCACTTCACATGTGGTGGTTGGGAGAGTGGTTGGCATTTATGCCAAAACCACCCACTTTCCAACCACTTGGTTTTGGTTTTTGTAAAACCAAAAACCCAACAACCTTGTTTAGGTGAAAATGGTAAATTGCTTTTTACTAAAACCTATCTCTCTCATTTCAAACACACACAACACACAAACTCAAAACCCTAAATGGGCATGAACCTCTCCATCTATTCTCTTTGATTTTTTGCAAGATCAAAGAAGCTAGCACTTCAATGAGTCTTCTAAGATGATAGGGACACAACTTCAAGAGTTAGAATCAACACTTAAAGCTTGGAGCTTCAAGAATACACCAAATTTTTAAAAGTCTAATCTGATCATTGTAAGTCATTCCGCTACTTTTAATGATCTTAATCACTCATAATCCTGCTTAGTAGATCCTTGGCATGTTCTAGGAACACTAACAACGCAACCATAAGTAAATTCAGAGAATCTATTCAAGTAATAGACATGCAGTAGATAAGAAATATAAATCTATAAAAACAACATAAAACAAAAGGAAACCGAAAGCAGTAAATTCTATAATATTACACACTGCTTAAGTTATGGATTTTAAACTCAGCAGTGTCTCTCACTACTTTACATAATACTGTAATCCCCAATGGACAATGGGAATTCAATAATTAAATCGAATTCCATAGTGAAAGTAGGATCCCATGAATATATTTTGACTCACAGCTTCGGCACAATCTCGTCTACGTATATTCATTAGGTAGATAACACTTTGTCAATCAATCGCCAGTGACTCCTGGTTTTAGTCCTGACCGTTTCTCGTTGTGACAGCTTTGGCACGTTCACAGTGAGGCATATCAAGGCTTCACTTGCCAATGAAAAACTCAAGCTACCGATGTAGTCCTGACAGCTTTGGCACGTTCAGGATTTCCACTTTCACTTGAATTTGTCTCTTATCATATAAGTTCTACCGGCGCAAATGAACTACCATCAACCATAACTGCACAGCTTTGGCACGATACAGCTATAGCATCAAGAAATCATTTTCATTTGTATTGATAAGGCGGACTAAGAAACATGTATCCAATACACGTTACTTTACAGCCATATTTAAAAGCGAGGATTTTCCTACGGAAGTTTAATCTACATCAAATGCAGAATCTTAATCTAAATCATATTCTAAATATTTCAATTCTACTTTAGAAAACATAACTTAATTTAACAATTAAATTTCGGTTACATTTTCCGTTAACGTAAAACTGAAAAGTAAAGAAACATATCTAGATTTCTAGCATATACGAACATTAAAATTGGATTAAATATCAAATATCAAGCATAAATAATGTAATGGATGAAGCATCTCTCTCGCTCTGATACCATTTTTGTTGGGGTTTTGGGCGATGGGCACAGCGGAAGCGCGGGTCCGGACGATATCGTATTTTAAAGCTTTTTCAAAATATCGAATAAATTATTCAATATCTAATATGAATAATTTATTCATATATCACCTAAATCAATTTATTTAATATCATATATTAACATAAATAAGTTCACAACTCGTGAAATATTTATGAAACTATTTTTCCGTAAAATTACCTAAAATGCGTTTTTGACCAAACTGACTACCTGAAACTTATGGAAACAGCCCAGGTCAGATCCAATAGTGTCGAGGCAGTTCATGGGCTACCCAAACAGTGACGGAATCACTGTTTTCACAACCGTCACCCGGTTGGGTCAAACTCCACCTAGTAACACTGTTTTTGGCCGTTTTCACTTATTTCAAGTCGGAAACAATTTCCGGCAATTGTGACAACTCCCAGAGCACATCCATTACATTCGTAAGACATCCAAAACATCACATAACTTCCAGTTTTAGAAGATCTGATCTGCAGAACTGAAAATACCATTTTCATGCTTTTAAATCCAAAATTCCAAGATTAATCAAATTAACCAACACACCAAATCAAGTCACCACATATATGAATCACTCTAGAACAATTCTAGGTATGTTAAGAGTGGTTACCACACTCTAGAATGGAAACATATTGTCCAACCATAATTTGAAAAAAATAGGAATGAAATTACACTAATTCATTCCTTAAAGACTTCAAACATGCTATCTAACTTCCAATCCATCATCCATCAAAAAAATCCCAATTTTCACCAAGTAAAAGAACCTAGAACTATTCTAATAAATCAAGAAACAAGAAATAAATTTCAAGCTTAGGGAGTTTGGAAGATTATCGTTAAAACTCCAAAGTTCCTTAAGAATTTTCTTGATTTTTCCTTCACTTTTATGCTTGAATCATCAAGCAACCATGAAACCCATTTCTTGGTTGAGACTCTCGGCAATGTTGGAGACAACAAGAGAGAGAAAATATTTTTTTTTATTTTAAAAAAAGTGAAAAACGAAATTGACTAGGAAATGAGGGTAATTTTGTCATTTTGACACATTTAATCAAATTAAATCACATTTACTTTATATTATCCAATCACAATGAGACATATATAAAGTTTAATGAATACATGCCATTTGCACCAATAATATCATGCCATTTATCATACTAATTATGATAAATTTGGATAAGATATTAAAATATCAATTATTTAATAATTTAACAATTAAATGATTAACTAATAAATCAATAAACATATATGTATTTTATTTACAATAAATAATAAATAAATATATTTATGACATGTGTCAAGATCTCATTTGACAAATAATTCATGTGTATCTAATCATATTATGTATCAAATACAAATACACAATAAATATTAGCGGACAAAATCCCCTAATTGCATGTATTATCGTTTAATGATTAAACGATCCAAATTAACTTATTTAATCGGGTGAAGTATTATGAATAATCTGTATTATTCATATCAAGTTGCCCAAGTGCTCAACAAGTACACTTCATATTATGAGACTCTCTAAATTAGGTTTATCTGTCACGAAATCCAATTTCGTGTCCATAATTCACCCACTCATGAATTATGACGACCATGGATAATCTAGCTAAACTATACAAGTCGAGGTCATAACATACGTATAATTCCTCCATCACAGGCCATCCATATTATACTTGGGATATAGATAAGAACGTCAAATCTGTTCGGTATAATACAGTCGACTTTCAATTTACGATCATGAAATAACACTCGGAACTAATTTTCGATATTATACCACGGCCATGGATTTACTAGATCGTAAACATGTGCTGGATGCCTATGCCCTGTACACAGAACTGATAGATCCTATCTTGCTACGCACAGGATATCATGAGCATCAGTCCACACCCAACGAATAGGCGGAGGTCTGATCATGACTAGATCATTGACGTGATCACCATCAAAGTGTGGAGGATAGCTCATATATCCACAGTGGTATCTCAAGTCGAAGAACCACTATGCTCGCTCAACTCGAGAAGGTTCCTATTGACGTTGGTGTACCATCTATTAGGAAACTTTCAGTGAGTCATTCAATGTCTTATCAAATAAACACCTACATGTCTATACGAGTCTCCTGAGATTCATGGTTCACTGGGATAGACCATCGGACCAACTCACGATATACGACATGTACTGGTCTCAGTGGATTTTACTAATCGACCCATGTTAGTAAATCTTGACCTGAAACTTTATTTAAGGATATACATCTTATAGTACACTTCCCAATGTCAATTACAAACTACGTTGTAACTGCGCACTATATTGAAAATCCTAGGGTCTTTGTCTAATATACACTTATCACTGAACCAGATTCAGTTTCGATCTAATCGTAATTAGATCGAAGAAGCATATAAAAAACAAGGGTGTTTCCAATGATTTAGTAATATTTATGGAAAATAAAAATGCTCGTATTTATGAATCGGACATAAATACGATCTGGATTGGCACTCTGAGCACCAACCTTAACAGTTGCTGGTCTGAAGGTTGCCCAAACATGTTCTGTAATGACTGTATTGTTGGACAATTATGACCCATAGCGTCACTATTTGTACAGATCATTGTGTTGTTGTACAAATTAACTATGTGACAAAGGAGATTGCACTCTTATCATTTGTGATTAGATCACCTAGATATATAAATGATGAGAGGTCCTTATGATTTGTTCTTTGATCGAGAATGATATGAAACAGTATCAATCAACGAAAGATAAATCATTAAATATCCCTAGTTAGAGTATTATCGAGATTGGACATCGATAATTACGTAAAAGACTAGTATTGCACTTGTGCGCGTTGTGAGGGCATACCAGCATAGTTCTCATATATTTAAGTATTGGATACTTATGCAAGTGCGATAGGAGGTTGTGTTTCACCGATGGTACGGGAAACAGCTTCGATCTGGATAGACCCCCTCGGAATCCCATTGGTAGTTTGACTATGTGTCTATGGGAGTCCGACATCAGGGTAGGTGTATTTGGTCTTAACCTGAGACTTGTACCGCTAATGCTTATGACAATCAATATACTTTGGTTAAGGTCGTCTAGGGCTTTAACCGGTTCTGTGTACGCCGATACTGAGTATATTGAGAATCGTAGAGTATTGGGTGTGATGTCAAGACGGAAGTATCACTCCAGTCATAGTGGAGATGATGTCACGCAGGATACGGTATTAGTACTCTTAAGTGCTGCGCGGCCATCGGGATATTATGACTAGGTCATGTATATCCGATAATAGAGACTAGTTACCAGACATCCGACATGTGCTTCGTACGGGGCAGACACAACTCCAGTCCCAGGCCTAGCACGTGACCATCCGATACTGGACCGATATGCACTATGCGATGTATACTACATCTGATATAGATCACATATTCCTGTAAGGATATTTCCGGAGAATTGGGTAGGCATGGCGCTTTGCTAGAAGCCAACCTTGTCTTGTGAATCAGTAAAACGTAGTACTTGGTACGTACGTGTTCGGATAGTCCGACAACCGTATTTACTGCCAACATATCTGGAGATCTCATGGGTCGCTTCCCAATGATTCACCAATGATGTATGACTCGCACTTTAATTAATCTGGGATTAATTCGATGAGAGAGAAAATTAATCTAGGATTAATTTCGGAGATATTTTATCTAGGATAAAATATCAATAAAAGAGAGATAACGATTAATTTGTAATTAATCGGTAAATTAATATATTTGATATATTAAACGAAATTGGATTTCGACACGGAATTAAAATTGGATTTTAATTCGGGCGAACGAATTAATTTAGAATTAATTTGTTAGCGACGTGAATAGTGAATTTGCTAAGCGTAATCATTTAATTACGACGCGATGGATAAATCGTTAATTTGGAATTGACGACCTGGGCCTGAGATTATTTGCGAGCGTATTTGCATTTCGAATTCGAGTGCGGCATGCAAATCAAATCAAGCGTCAAATCATTAGTCGCATCAAGCATTAAATCGCTAGTAAATTCAGCGTCAAATCACTTGTCACTTTGAGTGATGTGACTTGACAACTTGAAAGACTTGATATGACTTGATGATTTGTGATGTTGGAGTGTGGAACACTCAAGCTCATTAAGGTTAGTTTAATTTGACTTTTTGAAAGCAAATTAAATGGAAAATCATTTATTAATTTTGGAAATTATATAAACTAATTGATTTACCATTTTCCTAACCTTACATCACAAAAACTCTTCTCTCTTTCTTCTCCAAGCTCATGCCCAAGGCAGTGAATTGCACTGTTTTGGGCGTGAATGATGAAGCTTTTTGGGCCAATTTTGTGGCAAATTTGGCAAGTGCTAGCACATCGAGAGTTATACGAAGGAGTTAGGGAAACTCACCCACGAGCCGGGAATCAAACGACGAAGATTCGGAGCTCAAATCTTGGATTCTTGAAGACTCAAAACTGATTTTTTGAGCAGTGGACTGCATGCAGTGGGCGCCACTTTGAAGGACAAAAACTTGAAGTTTTGTTCGTCGTTTCGTCTCAACCGATCAATGCAGTATTCCTGCAACTTCTTTGATATGTATTTCACACATCTTCATGCTTGTTTGATGATCTTGGGACCTAGATTAAACCAACAATGGCTCAAGAGCCTAGGTTCAAGCATGAAACTTTTAGGGCTAAAATTTGGGCAAACTTGATTTTGAGCATGATAAATTAAATTGGATGGATTTGTATGCTTAATTGATATTGAATTGAAGAATGATTGGATCAATTTCAAGAAAATTTGATTGGATCATATTTTCCCAAATTAAAGTGTTGGCCGAAAATTGTAATTGATTTAATGTCTTGGGATTTTTGATTTTTGACATTGGATGTGTTGGAAATCATTCGGGAATATGATTTGATGTCGATTGTGGAATCAATTGGATTGAATTCGAATCGGATGTAAAATCCCCAAATTGCCAAGAATTTTATTTAGCATGAAATTGGGTAAAATGAATTTGAGCATGTAATTATGAAATTGGATGATTAAGTATGTTTGAATATGCTTTAATTGATATTGATTGGATCAATTTGAAGAAATTATGTTTGGAACAAATTTCCCCAAAATGCTTGTATTGGCCGAATGGTGACATAGCCCTAATGTCTTGGAATTTTGATTTTTTTATTCATTGGATGAGTTAGAATCAATTAGGATGTTGATTTAATGTCGATTGTGGATTAATTGGATTGAAACCAAATCGGATAAAAATCCCCTCCTTGGCCGAGACTTAAAGAGCATGTAATTGGTTTGATTTTTCATCAAAGTATGTTGGACATGTGATGATGATAAAAGCATGATTATTGGACTAATTTAATGTTTTGGAAATATTAATTTAGGTGATTAATCATGATATACACTTTAGGTTAATTAAATTGGAAATTTGGAATTTGGTAATTTAATTATTTGGGCCTTAAAATTGGATTTGGGCTTTTAAAGTTGTAAATGGGCTTATTGGGCTTTATTGTACAAAGTTGGATTTAGGCAAATTGGATTGGATCCAATTGGGCCCAAAACCACTTCCGTTAAGCTCAATTGCGACTTAATGAACCTTTAAAGTTTAATTGGGCCTAATGGGCCAAGATTAATTTATGGGCTTATGGGGTAAATCCCGGATTGGATTTTGGTTATTCGGTTTGACCCGAGTTGACCAAAAGTCCACGCCTTAAAAAATCAATTAAAAGCCCATTAGACTTTAATTGAATTGACGTTAGACGTTAATCGGTCTTTGAGACGCGTTACGATTAAATTTGGAATTTAAGTCGTAAAAGGTTTATTATTAGAGTGTAATATTTAATTTGGAATTAAATAACGAATTAGAATTGAATGCATATTAAATTGGATTTAATGATGTAGTTTAATTCAATTTGAGAATTCGTACTTTGAGTACTTATTCGCAAAACGAGTTTGACTCGCACAAAATCAAATCGTTGTTTGAACATTGGATGATCACTAATTATCAGATTAATTGATTTGATAGATTGATTGATAACATGCTTGTGTGAATACATGGTTGTGATGAATGAATAATGTATATCGGATGGATATTAGTCGGGTTGGGCAATTTTGGAAATTATTGTAATAAATTTGATTTATTAAATTGGACCTGCGTGTCCAGCCTTATCACCTCTATTCTCTTTGTATTCTCTTCTCACTTATTCCCCTCAATGTAAATGAGGTTTCTTTAGAAGTGTAGTGTAACGGGTAGAAGTAATACAAGTGCTAGTTTGAGAGAAAGGGGGAGATATGATCTAGGATCAACGTGTTAAGTATCCATCCGCATATCATTATTATTTATTTTCATATGCGCTTTATTATGTATTTAGAATGCATGTTTAAGGGTGTATGATGATGAGACCTTAACAAAGATAATAAATTGGTAGCCAATTTGCACACGAAAAACCCTCATCAAATATCATGCGTTTTTCCTTCCATTAAGTGATTCTTACTCAAGATCTGATTGGCATTGGGTTGTTGGCCAAAGTCAAGCCCTTGTCCGTCGAAGATGTGTTTGAATCACGAGAGTTTTGTTCCATATCGGTGTCTTGTCCAAGTTGTGGTTTGTTGGCCAAAATCAAGACCACTTCTTGTCACTCGACATTGATTACGAAGCTTTCCATGGTCAATGGGTCGTGCTTGACTGGGATCATTAGGTTTGTTGTGCCAAAGCCAAGGCCTAATTGATTCGGAGGAAAAAGGTTAGGGTACGTATTGGATATGTAGGCATATGTGGGATATATGTTTCGGACTTGGATGTCCACCTACCGGACCTAGGAATTGGATTGGATCCAATTGATCTTAGAGATCTACCTAGTTAATTATCATACAATTTGTTGGCCAAAGTCAAGATTGTGTGACATTTAACGGGATCCTAGCCCACTAGGAAACACGGTTTTCCGAGTACTCGACAGAGGGTTAGAGGCTCGCCGAAAAATAGTGGGAGGCAAGAATTGAATTTGCAATATTCGTTCAAATACTTGCCATACGCGCTCAAATAAATAACACTCGTCAAATAATTAAAAGTATTAGTTGGACTAATATTTTATGTTGTTTTAATTAATATACTTAGACTATATTCAAATAAATTCAATAAATAGTTGATTTTATAATTGGATTATAGTAATCAATATAATTGAATTAATATTATACTTGATTAAATAATTGTATTATTGTAATCATTATGATAAATAGTACTTGAAATAATTGATTAAATAGTTGGACTATTAAAATCAAGAAACATTGAAAGATTGGACATTTAAATATAATCTTGGATTACAATATTTAAATGGTTTAAATTTTCAAATTGGGAATGAAATTTCAGGATGGTCCTGGAAATAAATAATAAGTTACTTTATTGGATAAATAACCTATTATGCATTAGCCCAGAATTAAGCAAATAGTAGAGCATAATCTTTGGAAGAATTATGTGATGATGACTTTAGTGCTTAATTCAATATACTTGTAATAAATATATGTTTAGATTTAAGAAGTATTATATTTGCAATTAATAATTCTTGGAGAATTAATGACTAATCTCAAGGAGATAAAGTCAAACTTTGCAATTAGATAAGTAGCGCAAGGCGCACTTTACGTCAATATTCTAGAAATCCAAGGCTTGGCCAAAGACTTCTGAAATATTGAAAAATGGGTAAAGGCAAAATCATTATGATCTTCTGGGAAGATAAAAGGACATATCCTAAAAGTCTGCTTAAATGTGGCAAACGGGATCGCGTAAGCGTGGCTGGCCGTTTGGACAAAGCAGACATGAAGGAATTAAAGAAAGGGCAAGGCTCTGACTTTAAGGATGTTTTTCCAAAATTATGTCCATTACTAGTATTAAAATTGGATTTTAAAATACTTAGTATGGTACATAAAATATATGTATTGATGTTCAGAATCTGCTGTGAGCAAGATACTGACTTCAAGCTGAGGTTAATCTGCGAATCGGATAGATACCTAAATTTATGAACTACCTTCGGGTATGTACTTAAATTAAGAAACTGTTATAATGTAACTAGTTAGACTAGAAACATTATCTCTATATCAGTGTTTAATCCATTGTGGATAAACCTTTATATTCTAGAACACTAAAGTGTTTCATTATATAAAGATGATATTGAGATAAACACATTAGATGTGAATAAAAGTATTTATATTTTGAATATAAATTAAATCTCGAACATATAATATGACAAACAAATAGCTCAAACTGATTTGATCAGTATAGACTTAAATGTGGCATTGTTGTCCAGGACACAATTAAACAAGAGTCGTATATCCACACTTTTGAAGAGTGGGTACTAGGACTGATTTGATTATTCAAATAAAGTCTACGAATCTAGTTTATTAGGTAAGGTACCTAAAACACTATTTACTTGGTAAAAGTGTAAGTGCCACCGATCTGATAGCCCTATTCACAGTGAATTAAGTGGGCCCATATCTAGCTAGGCTAGAAGTGGAAATGAATGTTTCGTGACCTTACTGGATGTGGCATCACGTTATGGTTATGTGTTTCTTTTAAAGAACACAAATCGGAAACTCTTAGAGTTTCGACACGAAATAGACAAACAGATCTCCTAAAGTATTAAACAGTCACGGTAAGACCGAAATGGAAAATACTTAAGCAATAAGTTTCACATATACTTGAAAGAGTATAGTATTCTTTCAAATGAGGACTCCTCCCGAGACACGTCAGTTTGACGGTGTGTTCGTACGGAGAAACCAAATTTTGTTGGACATGATAAGGTTATCATGAGTCGCTCTGAGCTATCCGTTTCCTTCAACGGATATGCATTAACAGTGCAAAACTTATTTAGAATAAGGTTCCATGAAAATCAATATGATAGAATTCATATTGGAAATGAACGGGAAGAAACTGGGTTTCACATTCCTGTAGATTTGGGTATGCTGGGCATATGTTTGGATGATACCAAACTAAAACCTAAATAGGATAAGTGCCAAATGTAGGTTATCCTAGGAAAGACCATAAGTATAGTACTTATACAACTCACTAGAGAACAATTGTAATTGTTGCTCACCATGCGGTCTTCCTTAGAGGAATACCGATATGCAGTGGTAAGTGGGAGGACAGTAAAACTCGATGAAAATCGGAGTAATACTGTTCAAGGCATTAAGTCCTTAATGGAACACAAATGTTCATCAAGGATGAACATATACCATTAATCTTCGTATACACAAGAACCGCGTAGATCGGAGAAGTCAGAAAACAACCTGGGGCCCCTCATAAAGATGTTAATCTTGTTAAGGTATACCAACCGACTACGTATAAGGAAGTGATACAAGGTATCAACTCCCTTTTATGGCAAAGTGCCATGAGTCCGAAATGGATTCCATGTAAAACAACTATGCTAAGACACTAGTTGATGTACCATAAGGCATTGTGCCTATAGGTACTGTATAAGTCTTCATGGAAGACATACATGGATGGCAACATACCAACGTACAAAGCTAGGCTTGTAGTGGAAAGGTATCGTTATCAACATTGTGTTGACTACGGTTCAACCTTTTACCTATTGCCACGGTAAATCCATTTGGATAATGCTTGATGTAGCTGCACGTTTCATTTATGAAATGTGTCAGTTAAAGATCAAAATCATTTTCCTTAAACGGAAACCTTTTGGAGGATGTTTATAACATCTTGACGATTTTGTCGTACTAAAACCAGTAAGCAAGGTTTGCAGGTTATTCGATCCATGTTTGGATTGAAGCAAGCATTAGGTTCTTGGAATCATCGTTTTGATGTAATCATAATGGTCTATGATTAAATTCAAAACAAAAATGATTCTTGTGTATATAAGGAGTTAGTGGGAGTGCACTGACAATGAATGTCCTGTATAAAATAATGATAACATGTATGTCATTTCTTGGAAATGATATTCCCATAAAACAGTCGGCGAAAGCTTGTCTTTCGAAAAATTCTCCGTAGAATTCTTGGGAGTAACAACCATTATTCTAGGAATAAAGATCTACTGGGATAGATTAAGTTGTTAAAACTCTGCGAGAACTCGTACATTGAAAAATATACGTGACCTGGTGTCTCATACGCTTTGAGCATATGGATTCATAATCAGGCCAACCCAGGTGATGGTCACTGGATTGATGTTAAGAACATCCGTTAGAATCTTAGAGATCTAAGAATGCTGTCTTAATCTGTGGAGAATGAGAACTTGAAGTGACTGGGATCACTACTGCAAGTTTCTAAACCGATAAAACGACTGAAAGTCGCAAACAGTACTATACAGTTTGAATAACGGAGCAGTGAGCTGGAAATCTTCCAAGCAAGACTGTTACCGAATAAACAACAAATGCGGATCATTGCTGCAGCTGAAGCAGCAAAAGAAGCCATTTGGGTCGATAATAAATCTAATTAGATTAGATATATTTCTGTTAGCAGCTGAGCTAGGCGTCAGCACAGGCTAAAGAATTAATGGTCTCATCAATGATCCAGATATATACTTTGAAATTCATCTTATTCGTTCGGATCATACATCGTGGCGATGTGATGATCGTATAAATCGCGTTAGACGATAATCATGGAAATCCGTTGACGAAAACCTTTTCTCAGCAATTTGAGCCAACCGTACATAGTTCGGGTGTTGGGCACTCGAGTGACTGGCTATAGGCCAAGTGGGAGATTGTTGGACAATTATGACCCATAGTGTCACTATTTGTACAGATCATTGTGTTGTTGTACAAATTAACTATGTGACAAAGGAGATTGCACTCTTATCATTTGTGATTATATCACCTAGATATATAAATGATGAGAGGTCCTTATGATTTGTTCCTTGATCGAGAAAGATATGAGACAGTATCAATCAACGAAGGATAAATCATTAAATATCCCTAGTCAGAGTATTATCGAGATTGGATATCGATAAATACGTAAAAGACTAGTATTGCACTTGTGCGCGTTGTGAGGGCACAACGGCATAGTTCTCATATATTTAAGTATTGGATACTTATGCAAGTGCGATAGGAGGTTGTTTTCACCGATGGTACGGGAAACAACTTCGCTCTGGATAGACCCCCTCGGAATCCCATTGGTAGTTTGACTATGTGTCTATGGGAGTCCGACATCAGGGTAGGTGTATTTGGTCTTAACCTGAGACTTGCACCGCTAATGCTTACGACAATCAATATACTTTGGTTGAGGTCGTCTAGGGCTTTAACCGGTTTTGTGTACGCCGATACTGAGTATATTGAGAATCGTAGAGTATTGGGTGTGATGTCAAGACGGAAGTATCACTCCAGCCATAGTGGATATGATGTCACGCAGGATACGGTATTAGTACTCTTAAGTGCTGCGCGGCCATCGGGATATTATGACTAGGTCATGTATATCCGATAATAGAGACTAGTTACCAGACATCCGACATGTGCTTCGTACGGGGCAGACACAACTCCAGCCCCAGGCCTAGCACGTGACCATCTGATACTGGACCGATATGCACTATACGATGTATACTACGCCTGATATAGATCACATATTCTTGTAAGGATATTTCTGGAGAATTGGGTAGGCATGGCACTTTGCTAGAAGCCAACCTACTTTTAGGACACAGAACTTGGGCGACGCATGCTGTTCTAGACTCAGAGCCTAGTTGAGAGTACGGAATAGTCCACGGGGACTAAACCGGAGAATAATGGAGTCGCCACCCCGGTGTGAACCGGGACAAAGGTTTAAGGCCGCACTCACCCCTCGCAGGGAAGACCTCAAACCGTTGGGTTCGGAATGGTCCTTTACTTATGTCATTGTGTGATGATAATTCGTGCAATAAATCAACCCCATCTAATCAATAATCATGTTCAAGTGTCACCTAGATCTAAGATGCTTCCGTCTAACTAATTAATTCCTAATCTAAGTTCGCATGCTTAAAAATAAGTCCTTAAACAATAAACACGCATATCACAAATTGAACATATTAAGCTATCGAACCAACGCAAACAAATAATGACTTAATCATAAATATAAACTAAATTAAATATCATGCATAAAAAGAACATAATCATGCTTTAAAATTAAATAACGAAACTAAATTAAATCATACTTAAACTAATAAATAAACAACCTAGAACTACAACATGCTCAAATATAAATTTGGATGAGACGAGATACATGTATCTTAAGTGGTACGTGGCATTGTATCCCGAGTGCAGACCATACTACCGTCCATTCGGAATCGGCTATAGAATTTACGTCCGGGTTTCCATCCGATATACCACAAAAGGGAACACGTATCCCGCTCATCCAACAATCAAATCATGCCTCAAACGACTCTCATGCAATTATTTATCAAAAATAAATAAATAAAACGAAGAAGATAAGTAAAAGGGTGCCCTCAGGTCAACCTCTTTTGTCGTCTCAAGAAAGGGCGTTACACGTCCGTTGAAGGGCGAATGATCCGATACTTTCCGATTTGTTTGCTCACTATTTTTCCTCGTTGTTTTGATGCTCAGGCTGCTATTTTACGTCCGTTTTACTACTGTTTTGCTGCTGCTTTTCAGGTCACTGTTTTGGTCGATTAGCGGACTGTTTCGGGTGATTTGGAAGGCTAAAAGGGCTGCGGTTTTGAGGGGTTCTTTGGGTGTATTTATGCAGTTTTTTACTGCAGTTTCAGGGTGTTTCGGGGACTGTTTTGATGGGTTAAAACCGCAAAAAAACTGGGCAGAACAGCGGGGTGAAGTACGGCAGTTTTGCGAGGTAGTGCAGTGGGTTTCGGGACTGTTTTGGGCGTGTGATTGGGGGCTGTGTTTGGGGTGTTTGCGGTAGTAAGAGGGTATGTTAGTGACTGTTTTAGGCGTGGATTTAAGGTCTGTGAAGGGTGGTTAAGGTGCGGCAGAAGGGGGATGTATGGTGAGTTGTGCGGCAATGGGAGTGCTTGGGGTGTTTCACGGCAATGCAGGGTTTCTCAGGGTTTTCTGTATCCGGCAATGGAGGCTTGTAGGAGGTGCTTGGGCGTGAACAAGAGGGCTTGGGCATGTGAGAGAGGTATGTGAGCTAGGGTTGTGAATGGGTTGTTTAACGGTAATGCAGGGGTTCTCAGGGTTTTCTGTATGCGGAAATGGAGGCTTGGAGGAGGTGCTTGGGCGTGAACAAGAGGGCTTGGGCGTGTGAGAGAGGTATGTGAGCTAGGGTTGTGAATGGGGGTGAAGGCCTCTTTTTATAGGCAAATGAGAGGAGGCTTTCCTTATACGACTAGGAGGAGGATTTCTATTGATGGTGACATCTTCTTAATAAGGAATAGATCTCCTTATTTGGATTTGTGATTGGATTTGATTTAGTAGGGATTTGATTTGATTTCTTTTATTTAGGTAAGGATTTTACAAGATTTTAGCATGTGATAAATGTGCATATACCTAAATAAAGGCACTATGGGCGTGAATCCCCCTCCTTGGGCATGGGTTTGGTTTGACTTGGTTTGACTTGGGTATTTTGGGTTTGGTTTGGGTTTGGTTTGGGTTTTTGGGCCTTAGGTAAGCTTTAAAACGTGAGTCCAACAAGCAGCCGAAGCTAAACAACTCAGATAAAATCCAACAAAAATTCTAATTTCCAACTTTACACTTCCAACGTCCGTTTCCCGCGACGTTCATGACTAAAGAAGTAGTTGCCTCCATACGAGACTCATCATTGGGCTGATATGCAAAAATGCAATGCCTACAGTCGCCCCCACTTTGATGGGACTTGTGTAGTGTGTGACAATGACAATCCTATCAAAGTACGTGCAATGCATTTTTACTTACCTGGCTCGTTAGCTGCCACATGGTTCGCCTGCTGTGTTGAGTTGATGGTGCTAACCCCGTACCTAGGGTGTCACGGTTGCGTCTCCGTACCTAGAGTGCCGTAGTGATGTTGTTGTTGTCTGAGTGCTAACCCCGTACCTAGGGTGTCGCAGTGACGTCTCCATACCTAGAGAGCCACAAAGTCTGGATGTTAACCCCGTACCTAGGGTGTCATGGTGATGACTCCGTACCTAGAGTGCCACGAGTGTCTGAGTGCTAACCCCGTACCTAGGGTGTCGCAGTGACGTCCCCGTACCTAGAGAGCCACAAGTCTGGATGCTAACCTCGTACCTAGGGTGTCACGATGACGTCTCCGTACCTAGAGAGACACAAGTGTCTGAATGCTAACCTCGTACCTAGGGTGTCCGCGGTGACGCCTCCGTACCTAGAGTGCCACAAATGTCTGGATGCTAACCTCGTACCTAGGGTGTCGCGGTGACGCCTCCGTACCTATAGTGCCATAAATGTCTGAATGCTAACCTCGTACCTGGGGTGTCGCGGTGACATCTCCGTACCTAGAGAGCCACAAAGTCTGGATGCTAACCCTGTACCTATGGTGTCGCGGTGACGTCTCCGTACCTAGAGAGCCACAAAGTCTGGATGCTAACCCCGTACCTAGGGTGTCGCAGTTGATGTCTCCTATACCCGGAGTGCCGTACCTGGCTGATCTGATGTCTCCATACCGGAGTGTCGTACCTACGGCTGATCTGATGTTGAACTGATGTGGGCTTCGCCCCTAGCATGCCATACCCGGCAGAAACTGATACTGAACTGATGTGGGCATCGCCCTCAGATTGCCATACCCGGCAGAACTGATACTGAACTGATGTGGGCCTCGCCCCCAGATTGCCATACTCGGCAGAACTAATACTGAACTGACGTGGGCCTCGCCCCCAGATTGCCATACTCGGCAGAACTAATACTGAACTGACGTGGGCCTCGCCCCCAGATTGCCATACCCGGCAGAACTAATGCTGATACTCTTTTTCACACACACTGTAGTGCCTCTCTTCGAGATAATCTTGATAGCTAAACATATTTTTGTCCTCAACGGGTGCTTTGCGTCAAAGCCAAAGAATCTTCAAAGTACTCGACATACTCAAACCCAATCCTCTAAACGGGTGATCTGAACTAGACTCCTAGTGTGTGTGTGTGCAAGGCTCTTTCGCAGCTTATTCCTTAAGTCAGTCAACTCGATGATTTCGCTTCGGAGAATCGGACCAGTGGGTCTAACCAACCTGGATGTCTGGGTCACATTCTGTGATTGCTGTAGCATACTCAACATGATATGGTCTTCTTTTATTGCATCATCTCTTTCTTTGGACTTTTCTTTTCCTCTTTTTTTTTCTTTCTCTTTCTTTTTCTCTTGACACGCCTACCCTTTAAGGTAGCATTTCTCCTCATGGTGGTCCTAATACTCGCCCATGGGTAGCTTCACGCTTATTGGTTATAGGCGGTCTATTTTCTTTTTTTCATTGTAGAGACTTTTTTTTTTTTATTTTCCAACCATATCATGTATCGTAGCAAAGGCAAATCAGTGCGGACATCCAGGCAAACGGTCATTCACCGATCCACCATCTCTTCAACTGGTCATCTCATCAACCGCTCAGGCTTCTACTGTTGAGATACCTTTATCAAGTGCTTTATGAGTCTAGCAGAGATCAATCCATTCCGAATACCAGATAAGAGCGCGTCTCGCACTTCTCGTTTCTAAGGCTTCTCCCTACAGCACACAATGTCATCACCGGACATATGTTTACCCATAAATGATTTCTCTCTCACTCATTCATTTTTTTTTCACTCACTCACTCTAAGGAACTCTTCCTCTTTACAGCTAACCATGTGGGCTTCACCCCCGGGATCCATACCCGAAACTCAAACTCAAAATGGGCCTCAACCCTCAGATTACCATCTGAATCTTAAAAATGATGTGGACCTCAGCCCTAGGATTTCTACCCAATTCCAATACAGTGCTTTCGCTGTTTCTGATTGGCTTGTCTTTGCCGCTTTTTCTTTTCTTCTTCGAAACCTGTGAATACAAAACACAAAACACGCAAAAAAGAATGCAATAAAGGGTTACATGTATGTATGCATGCATGAGTTTTCTTTATCCCGTCGGGTTAGGTCTTCTGCGGGTGACTATTCAGTCTCCTGTCCCTCAGGCAAAATACAGTTTCAGTCTGTCAACATTGATTGGCTCGGTGAACTCATTCCCTTCCAAGTCTGACAGTCTCACTGCTCCGTTTCCCATTACCTTCTGAACAATGTATGGTCCTTCCCAGTTTGGCCTGAACTTTCCTCTCGGGTCTGTAGTCGATGGCTTCGATTGCTTGAGTACCAAATCTTCTTTCTTGATCTTGGTAGGACGCACCTTCTAATTGAACGCTCGAGCTAGCCTCTTCTGATAGATCTGCATGTGATGCAAGGACTTCATCCTCTTCTCATCCATCAGAGCCAACTGTTCAAACCTTTGCGAGGTCCACTCTTGTTCAGGCAACTCTGCTTCTACTAACACCCACATGGACTGTATCTCAACTTCCACCGGCAGTACTGCTTCCATTCCATAAACCAAAGAATACGGCGTGGCTCCTGTTACCGTTCTCACCCATGTGGTAGCTTGTCAGCCCAGTCCTTGTAATTCTCAGTCATCTTTGCCAAGATCGTCTTTATTGTCTTGTTGGCTGCCTCGACTGCCCCATTAGCCTGCGGCCTGTATGGTGAGGACTTGTGATGGCCGATTCCATACTTCTGCAGCATCGCCTTGGTTTCTCCCTGAAATTGGACTCCATTGTCCGTTACCACATAATGCGGCATACCATATCGGCAAATGAGGTTCCGAGCTATAAACTTCGCCATTTGCTTTGCTGTAACATTACGGAAAGATTCGGCTTCTACCCACTTTGAGAAGTAGTCTACAGCTACTACTATAAAGCGATGCCCATTTGATGCATTCGGTCGAATCTCCCCAATCATATCTATTCCCCAAGCCGAGAAAGGCCATGGTTCTGACAGCCCATGTAACTCTGTCATGACAGTGGTTTACCAGTTTCGCGCAGTCAGCTTCCATGGTTGACCAGTAAAAGCCTTGTCTCACATCTTGCGGGACAAGTTCAATCTGTTCATATGTGGTCCACATACACCAGCGTGCACTTCTTCCATTATCTTCTTAGCTTCTTCTCTCTCTTCAAGCATTTCAACTGAATACCATAGCCCTGCCTCTTGTAGAGCTCTCCCTTCAGACTCACATATTGAGAGGCCAACTTCTGAATGGCTATTCTATCCTTTCTACTTACTTCCTCGGGGAATTCCCCATGTTCCGAATACCGCTGTACATCATAATACCAAGGTTTCCCATCGTCGACCTCTACTTCCAGGATTCTACCTATCTCATAGACTGGCTTACTTGCCGTTGTCAACACAAGCGGTCTCATCACCAATTTCTCTGGATTTTCCCAAGTTGCGGCCAGTGTTGCCAATGCATCCGCCATCTGATTCTCCTCTCTCGGCAAATACTGAAATTTACAATCGGGGTAGTCTGTGCCAGACTTCTGGAACAAGTATGGCTTCAACCGTTCTTCTTTCAGTCCCATTCTCCTTGCATCTTTCGGATCACCAACATCGAGTCTCCGAAAACTTCAACATTCCTATCCCTCAAGGCTATCAGTGCAGTCAACCCGAATGCACAAGCTTCATACTCAGCCATGTTGTTAGTCACTCTGAATGTCAACCTCTTGGCCATAGTCAAAGTTTCTCCTTCAGGGGTGACTATTACAATCCCGATCCCGGCTCCTTTGCAGTTCACTGCTCCGTCAAAATACATCTTCCATCCTTGGACTACTATAGCTTGGATTTCTTCGTCGGGGAACTCAAACTTATACTGATCCCCTTCAACAGGTTACAGGGCTAGGAATTCTGCCACGACTCGCCCTTTGATTACCTTGGAGGTGAGGTATTCGATGTCAAATTCAGTCAGCAGCACTAATCATCTGCCCAACTTCCCAACCAGCGAGGGTACCGAGTGCAAGTACTTCAAAGGATTCTCCTTTGTGACCACTTGGATCTTGTAAGACTGGAAGTAGTGGCGCAACTTCTTGGATGCCCATACTACGGCTAGACAAATCTTCTCCACTTCCTGATAGCGAGCTTCGTACGGAAGTAGCTTCTTACTGAGGTAGTAGACAGCATGCTCTACTCCTGTCTCATCGGCTTGTACCATCATCGCCCCCAGCGCTTCAGGTTCAATAGCCAAATAAAGTACCAAAGGCCTACCCTGTCTCGGAGGTTTCAACACAGGAGGTTTCACCAAATATTCCCTTATTCTGTCGAATGCTTCCTGACACTGCTCGTTCCATTTTAACCGATTGGTCTTTCCTCAACAACTTGAAGATGGGCTCACACACCGATGTCAACTTAGCGATGAAACGGCTGATATACTGGATTTTCCCTAGGAAGGCTCCGACTTCTTTTTCTGGCTTTGGTGCCGGCATCTTAGTAATAGCCTTAATCTTCTCGGGATCCACTTCTATTCCGCCCATTCCAACTGTATGGCCGAGCAGCTTTCCTGATGTTACTCCGAAAACACACTTCTTGGGATTCAGCCGCAAGTTGTACTTATCCACTCGTTCAAGGAACTTTTCCAACACTTCTATATGTCTGTCTCTTGTCTCTGACTTGACCATCATGTCATCCATATACACCTCAATCTTCTTATGCATGAGGTCATGAAACAAAGTAGTGGCCATCCGCTGATATGTGGCTCCGACATTCTTAAGCACAAACGGCATCACCTTATAGCAATAAGTACCTCATTCTATGACACAAGCAGTCTTGTGCTTATCCTCTTCGGCCATGAGCACCTGATTATACCCCAAAAACCCATCCGTGAACGAGTACATGGCTGACAATGCTGCACTATCCACCAGCACATCTATATGTGGTAAAGGAAAGTCATCTTTGGGCATGCCTTGTTAAGATCTCTGTAGTCGACACACAATCTGACTTTGCCATCTTTCTTCGGTACAGGCACAAAGTTGGCCAACCACTCGGGGTATTTCACTACTTCCAAGAATCCCACATCTATTTGCTTCTTGACCTCCTCTCTCTCTACCTTCTCGGCCCATTCGGGTCTCATCCTTCGGAGTTTCTTCTTAGTATTCTCCAAGTCATGGAGCGACAGGTCGATCTCTAAGTCCGTCACATACTGCTTCAAGAAGGCATCAGCCAACTCCCTCCAATCTTCTTTAACCTTCTTCTCAAGGCTATGATACCAAACCACAGGTGCCCCCTCGAGTGACATCCCGAACGTCTTCTGTACTTGGCGCTGAGATAGGCTAATTGAACACATCACCGAGACATGCTGTCTCAAGTGGACTCTCGGGTCTCCGTTCCCGTTGAACTTAGCAATATCAGGCATTTTGAACTGCGCGGGCAACTGTTCCTCAAAAGTCATTGAGTCATAATCCAGTAGATCCTCATGCTTCCCCTTCAACTTACGGGTGACAGACTCCATTTGATCACGGAGCTTTTGCATTTCAGCCTGAGTCCCAGCTATCCTACCAGCGGCATAGTCAGCCAAATCATCATCAAATACCGGAGCATCATCATTCAATCCATTTTGAGGGCTCTCCCGCCTCTCATTCTCAGATCCTCCCCAGCGCGGGGCACAGCTATACCAGACATGGTAGCAGTCAGAGCTTGCAGTTGTTCGGTCATCTTGGCGAAGTTAGCTTCCATCTGATCCATTCTAGATCCTTCGTTGACGGATTCACTCATATTCGCTGAAGGTCTTTTGACTAATCTCCCCTCTTCTCTAACCCAACGGGAATCTATGTTGCCTCTTTTAAGGCCACATGTCAGTGCATATGTGTGCGATGCATTAATATATAAAATTATAAAAAGAAATTTAAACTACGTGGCCCATTATCATTTTAAAGTATTCAATCATACTATCGCGCGGTGCAAACTTGTCCCAGTTGAAAAGGCCCAACAGGTTTACACTTTGCGGTGATATGGCTAAATGGCTTCAAATAATAGGAGGCCATATTCACAAAATGGCCCACCGGCATTCTAGAAGCTTTTGGCCCAACTGTCAAAAGACACAAACTTGTCCCACTTTAAATGGCCCAACAGGTTCATACCCTTTGACAGAAGGTCCAACTGGATCCAAATGACGGTGGCCCATCACACATAATTATAAGATGACTAACTACGGGTTCTTATGGCTAAGGTTCACGAGTGGGTTCACGGGGCGCGGACAAAGGCTCTCGCTGACAAAAGTTTGCTCACGACTAGGACACCCCACTCAAGGGTTCAAACGACCAAGTGAGCGCACCTTTTTTATACCTCACGGTACGTGCCAACGAGTTATGGTGTGTGACTGACTGTCAAATGGACTTCCCGTTGTAGATTCCCCAGAGGGAGGGTGGAGCGAGGCTCTCTTAAGTACCCTAGCCTCTTAGGCTCTTATCGCTTGGTGACAGGAATAAACAACGAGTCCTCCAAACTAGTCCATCACAACAAGCTATGGGTAATGATCATCTAGGTGCCTTCACAGCTTTTCCTCGAAAGGTAGTCAATGAAGGAAGACACCCAACCATCACCTAGCTTCAACTAAGCCTTTGATTAACCCCATCAACCCACTACAGACACGGTCAACTAATGCATAAATTATAAACAACACAAGACATGATTTCGAGGCCGATTCTCTATCCCCAGTGGAGTCGCCAGACTGTAGGACACAGAACTTGGGCGACGCATGTTGTTCTAGACTCAGGGCCTAGTTGAGAGTACGGAATAGTCCGCGGGGGACTAAACCGGAGAATAATAGAGTCGCCACCTGGTCTTTTTGGGACAAAGGTTTAAGGCCGCACTCACCTCTCGCAAGGGAAGACCTCAAACCGTTGGTTTGGAATGGTCCCTTACTTATGTCATTGTGATGATATAATTCGTGCAATAAATCAGCCACATCTAATCAATAATCATGTTCAAGTGTCACCTCGATCTAAGATGCTTCCGTCTAACTAATTCCTAATCTAAGTTCGCATGCTTAAAAATAAGTCCTTAAACAATAAACACGCAATATCACAAATTGAACATATTAAGCTATCGAACCAACCCAAACAAATAATGACTTAATCATAAATATAAACTAAATTAAATATCATGCATAAAAAGAACATAATCATGCTTTAAAATTAAATAACGAAACTAAATTAAATCATACTTAAACTAATAAATAAACAACCTAGAACTATAACATGCTCAAATATAAATTTGGATGAGACGAGACATGTATCTTAAGTGGTACGTGGCATTGTATCCTGAGTGCAGACCATACTACCGTCCATTCGGAATCGGCTATAGCTTACGTCCGGGTTTCCATCCGATATACCACAAAAGGGATCACGTTCCCGCTCATCCAACAATCAAATCATGCCTCAAACGACTCTCATGCAATTATTTATCAAAAATAAATAAATAAAACGGAAGAAAGAAGATAAGTAAAAGGGTGCCCTCAGGTCAACCTCTTTTGTCGTCTCAAAAAATGGCGTTACACGTCCGTTGGAAGGAGAATGATCCGATACTTTTCTGATTTGTTTGTTCACTGTTTTTCCTCGTTGTTTTGATGCTCGGGCTGCTGTTTTACGTCCGTTTGCTGTGCTGTTTTGCTGCTGCGTTTCAGGTCACTATTTTGGTCGATTAGCGGACTGTTTCGGGTGATTTGGAAGCTAAAAGGGCTGCGGTTTTGAGGGGTTCTTTGGGGGTATTTATGCAGTTTTTTACTCCAGTTTCAGGGTGTTTCGGGGACTGTTTTGATGGGTTAAAACAGCAAAAAAATTGGGCAGAACAGCGGGGTGAAGTGCGGTAGTTTTGCGAGGTAGTGCAGTGGGTTTCGGGACTGTTTTGGGCGTGTGATTGGGGGCTGTGTTTGGGGTGTTTTGCGATAGTAAGAGGGTATGTTAGGGACTGTTTTAGGCGTGGATTTAAGGTCTGTGAAGGGTGGTTAAGGTGCGACAGAAGGGGGATGTATGGTGAGTTGTGCGATAATGGGAGTGCTTGGGGTGTTTCACGGCAATGCAGGGTTTCTCAGGGTTTTCTGTATCCGGCAATGGAGGATTGTAGGAGGTGCTTGGGCGTGAACAAGAGGGCTTGGGCGTGTGAGAGAGGTATGTGAGCTAGGGTTGTGAATGGGTTGTTTCACGGCAATGCAGGGTTTCTCAGGGTTTTCTATATGCGGCAATGGAGGCTTGGAGAAGGTGCTTGGGCGTGAACAAGAGGGCTTGGGCGTGTGAGAGAGGTATGTGAGCTAGGGTTGTGAATGGGGGTGAAGGCCTCTTTTTATAGGCAAAGGAGAGGAGGTTTTCCTTATACGACTAGGAGGAGGATTTCTATTGATGGTGACATCTTCTTAATTAGGAATAGATCTCCTTATTTGGATTTGTGATTGGATTTGATTTAGTAGGGATTTGATTTGATTTCTTTTATTTAGGTAAGGATTTTACAAGATTTTAGCATGTGATAAATGTGCATATACCTAAATAAAGGCACTATGGGAGTGAATCCCCCTCCTTGGGCATGGGTTTGGTTTGACTTGGTTTGACTTGGGTATTTTGGGTTTGGTTTGGGTTTGGTTTGGTTTTTGGGCCTTAGGTAAGCTTTAAAACAGGAGTCCAACAAGCAGCCGAAGCTAAAGAATTTGGATGAGACGAGATACATGTATCTTAAGTGGTACGTGGCATTATATCCCGAGTGCAGACCATACTACCGTCCATTCGGAATCGGCTATAGAATTTCCATCCGATATACCACAAAAGGGAACACGTATCCCGCTCATCCAACAATCAAATCATACCTCAAACGACTCTCATGCAATTATTTATCAAAAATAAATAAATAAAATGGAAGAAGATAAGTAAAAGGGTGCCCTCAGGTCTAACCTCTTTTGTCGTCTCAAAAAATGGTGTTACACGTCCGTTGGAAGGGCGAATGATCCGATACTTTTCTGATTTGTTTGCTCACTATTTTTCCTCGTTGTTTTGATGCTCGGGCTGCTATTTTACGTCCGTTTTGCTGCTGTTTTGTTGCTGCGTTTCAGGTCACTATTTTGGTCGATTAGCGGACTGTTTCGGGTGATTTGGAAGGCTAAAAGGGCTACGGTTTTGAGGGGTTCTTTGGGGGTATTTATGAAGTTTTTTACTGCAGTTTCAGGGTGTTTCGGGGACTGTTTTGATGGGTTAAAACTGCACAAAAACTGGGCAGAACAGCGGGGTGAAGTGCGGCAGTTTTACGAGGCAGTGCAGTGGGTTTCAGGACTGTTTTGGGCGTGTGATTGGGGGCTATGTTTGGGGTGTTTTACGGAAGTAAGAGGGTATGTTAGGGAATATTTTAGGCATGGATTTAAGGTCCGTGAAGGGTGGTTAAGGTGCGGCAGAAGGGGGATGTATGGTGAGTTGTGCGGCAATGGGAGTGCTTGGGGTGTTTCACGGCAATGTAGGGTTTCTCAGGGTTTTCTGTATGCGGCAATGGAGGCTTAGAGGAGGTGCTTGGGCGTGAACAAGAGGGCTTGGGCGTGTGAGAGAGGTATGTGAGCTAGGGTTGTGAATGGGGTGTTTTACGGCAATGCAGGGTTTCTCAGGGTTTTCTGTATGCGGCAATGGAGGCTTGAAAGAGGTGCTTGGGCGTGAAAAAGAAGGCTTGGGCGTGTGAGAGAGGTATGTGAGCTAGGGTTGTGAATGGGGGGTGAAGGCCTCTTTTTATAGGCAAAAGAGAGGAGGCTTTCCTTATACGACTAGGAGGAGGATTTCTATTGATGGTGACATCTTCTTAATAAGGAATAGATCTCCTTATTTGGATTTGTGATTGGATTTGATTTGGTAGGGATTTGATTTGATTTCTTTTATTTAGGTAAGGATTTTACAAGATTTTAGCATGTGATAAATGTGCATATACCTAAATAAAGGCACTATGGGCGTGAATCCCCCTCATTGGGCATGGATTTGGTTTGACTTGGTTTGACTTGGGTATTTTGGGTTTGGTTTGGGTTTGGTTTGGGTTTTGGGCCTTAGGTAAGCTTTAAAACGGGAGTCCAACAAGCAGCCGAATCTAAACAACTCAGATAAAATCCAACAAAAATTCTAATTTCCAACTTTACCCTTCCAACGTCCGTTTCCCGCGACTTTCATGACTAAAGAAGTAGTTGGCTCCATACGAGACTCATCATTGGGCTGATATGCAAAAATGCAATGCCTACACTTGTCTTGTGAATCGGTAAAACGTAGTACTTGGTACGTACGTGTTCGGATAGTCCGACAACCGTATTTACTGCCAACATATCTGGAGATCTCATGGGTCGCTTCCCAATGATTCACCAATGATGTATGACTCGCACTTTAATTAATCTGGGATTAATTCGATGAGAGAGAAAATTAATCTAGGATTAATTTCGGAGATATTTTATCTAGGATAAAATATCAATAAAAGAGAGATAACGATTAATTTGGAATTAATCGGTAAATTAATATATTTGATATATTAAATGAAATTGGATTTCGACGCGGAATTAAAATTGGATTTTAATTCGGGCGAACGAATTAATTTTGAATTAATTCGTTAGTGACGTGAATAGTGAATTTGCTATGCGTAATCATTTAATTACGACGCGATGGATAAATCATTAATTTGGAATTGACGACCCGGGCCCGAGATTATTTGAGAGCGAATTTGCATTTCGAATTCGAGTGCGGCATGCAAATCAAATCAAGCATCAAATCATCAGTCGTATCAAGTGTTAAATCGCTAGTCGTTTCAAGCGTCAAATCACTTGTCACTTTGAGTGATGTGACTTGACAACTTGAAAGACTTGATATGACTTGATGATTTGTGATGTTGGAGTGTGGAACACTCAAGCTCATTAAGGTTAGTTTAATTTGACTTTTTGAAAGCAAATTAAATGGGAAATCATTTATTAATTTTAGAAATTATATAAACTAAATTGATTTACCATTTTCCTAACCTTACATCACAAAAACTCTTCTCTCTTTGTTCTCCAAGCTCACGCCCAAGGCAGTGAACTGCACTGTTTTGGGCGTGAATGATGTAGCTTTTTGGGCCAATTTTATGGCAAATTTGGCAAGTGCTAGCACACCGAGAGTTATACGAAGGTGTTAGGGAAACTCACCCACGAGCCGGGAATCAAACGACGAAGATTCGGAGCTCAATTCTTGGATTCTTGAAGACTCAAAACTGATTTTTTGAGCAGTGGACTGCATGCAGTGGGTGCCACTATGAAGGACAAAAACTTGACGTTTTGTTCGTCGTTTTGTCTCAACCGATCAATGTAAGTATTCCGCAACTTCTTTGATATGTATTTCACACATCTTCATGCTTGTTTGATGATCTTGGGACCTAGATTAAAACCAACATGTATAATCATTGATGTTGTCGCTATAGGCTCATGCTGTGCAGCAAGAACCTCAGACATGGATGCTATCAAATTTCTCTGGGCTTTCTCATCATCTTTATTCCAATTATTATAGGCATTACGTACAGCTCTGCCAGCATTAGGTGCTGGCTTAGGAAGACATTCTTCCATTAGGAAAAATTTAAGGTCTTCGCTAACCAACATAGCATTCATGTCACTTTTCCATTTAACATAATTATCCCGGTTAATTTTTCTTGTTGTTTGAGAATTGAGATAATTGTAGATTCCATGACTGAAAAAAGAATAAACGAGCATTCAACATTCATTCATCATATATTATTATTGTTAAATATTTAGGTATAAAATTAAACATGATACATGATTAATGTATACTGAATTAGAAACCAAAAAAAATTACTATTCCACAGTTATCTATCATCCCACAAATAAGTGTCGTCGTATGGTAGGTCAAGTATTTGCATGATAGACTAAGATATTCTCAATTGGTTAATATATCTGAAATAACTTTTATTCCTATATTAATCAACTATTGTTATTTTGATCAATGAAGTTTTGATTAACAACTTAATCATTCATTTGTGAGTGTGACCCATTATTTCGGAACCCTTGGACTTAACTAGTGAAGTGTCGTCATAGGGTAGGTCAAATCACCAGATACATCTAGAGTCCCTATCCTTTTAGAATCCAAACCTGATATTGACTCAAAAAGGACACCATCCGTAGGGAGACGAAAGCAAAGCCGTCTCAAGGCGCCTATTGAAGCTCATATTTCTGGATAACAATGGTGATCGTGGGATATATTGTGGTTTACTTTCTCCCACCCACTATTTTGAAGTGTAATGATTCTATCTCGCTAGTATTTTATAAATATTAGATTATGCTCGGCTAAAGTCATAACCTTAATTAATACTAGTTGATTATTTAGTGATCTAACCAATTTTAACTCTTAAAATTTTATTCACTAATCCTGATTATTCTCTACTAACCATTTAAATTAATTAAACTAATTTAATCAAGTTGTTATGGTGATCTAATCAATTTAACTCTTAAATTACTAGTCTACTTATAGGTTTTAAAATTTTAGAATTCAACCAATCAACTAAATGTCATTAAACCATTTAATCGATAAAAACACATTATTTATTCCAAAGATATGTGGTATTGTATCCCGAGTGCAGACCATATTACCGTCCATTCGGAATCGACTATGGAATTTACGTTCGGGTTTCCATCCAATATACTTAGAATAATGTATAAGGTCCATTTGTTTATAAAACTTGAATTCACATTTTTTAAACTTTTATACCAATTAATCTTATTAATCCGTTTACATGCATCTCATATTCTTATTTAACTTTTAAATACATAAAATCATATTTTATGACTAGAATATCATGCATATCTACATGTTATGGCATGTGAAAATGCAAGAGTAGGCACCCTAGTCTATATGATATGTTAATAAATAATTTAAAACATATATATATTCCTAGGTTTGGGCTGAAAATGTTTATGTGGAATTTGACTGGCGTTCGAACATTCTCAGGTAGTGGAGTAACATTTATGTGGCGTTTGACAGCCGTTCGAATGCCTGTCTGAAAACTAGAACTTCATTTACTCCGTTCCGGAGCTTCAGGACTCCGTTTTGGTCCTCTTTTTTCTATGGACTCGTAACGGAATGTAGTTTTACATACATCCATAAATTACGTTAATCAGACTCTTATTTTTCTATACTAATCTAATTAGTACAATAAATCCAATTCCTTGATCTTCAAATCTTGCTCCATGGTATGTTGTTGAGTTCTTTACAGAGTAGGTTTGTAATGAGTCCTTCGCGGCATCGGCTCCTCCAAGTTATAAATTGAGTTATAAAATGGACTTATTACAAAGGAAATGAACTTATAAAACTTGAAAGAATATGACCTTATGGTTTTACATTCCTAATACTAAAAATAAGAGCCGAAAAAATTAACGATCAACGCAATACATTCATCACATGAATCAAAGTAAACATTCATCATATGAACATTAAAATCCATTCATCTTATGAATCTGATTGTGTCTACTCATCACAACATGGATTCTAATAATCTATATCACATATAAATTATTAAAACTTAAAACTTGAAACTTTAAAGGAGAATGGTTAATAACACTTTTCAATCTTAAGCTCTCGATGCTAATTGTAAGAAATAATTTTCCTTAACGTGGTGGAAGATGCTTGTGGTCGCACCGGTCCGGTATGGATCTTCAAAATTTTAGGAAATGATTCTCCCTTTGTTGTAGTAGCCAAGATCAATCCTTCCGTGTCTAACAATTAGATCAACCACTCGATCTTCCGAACTATGACTCGAAACCAACAAATCGTAGTGTGGGCTTCACTCACAAAGATTAAACCTCTAAACCACAATGGTGTTTGGCTCTTTGGAATTTCAAATACTCTTACAACACTTGTGAATATTTGAAGCTCTTCTCTCTTTTCATTCAAATCTTTCTCACAACAATTATGTGAATGAATGCAAAGTGTTAACTAGAGGAAGTGAGAGAAATGATAGAGATTATATTCTCTTACACAAGCCAACTAACCTTGTCATTAAGCATCTAATGCTTTCATGCAATGGCCAACACAAAAATGTGAATGTCATACCAAAGTAAAAGATACGATAAGTTAAAGACTAGGACTTTGTCATTAAGCATTCAATGCTTTCTTTCAATGGCAAACACATAAATGTGGAGGCCATACCAAAGCATAAAATGCATTAGCTAATGACAAATATATTAGGTATATACAAGCCACCTAATAGACATAATTGCTTGGATGACATGCTAAGCCATATGGCTTTGTCTCTAATGGTAAATAAAAATCAATATCTTAAAAATGATTTATTTACCTTCAATAATGTTGTAGTAATTATCTCATAATTATTAGTAACTTGATTATCTCATAATCAAGACTTGATTATCTCATAATCAAAGAATTCTAGAAAATATTAAGTTAAACTAATTTAACATATTTTTCATTTGTGACAATAAATATCATTAATCTCATTAATAATATAAAAATGTAAAAATGAGCATATAATTAGACAATCTAATTATATCAGGTTTGCTACAATTAATCGAGCTAGCACGGGAACCAAATGGACCTACGGTTCCGAGCTCCAATAATTCCAAAATATTAATTAAACTCTTTAATCAAATAATACGAATTATTAACTCCATTTTATTCCACTAAAAACTCGAAGTTGAACTCCCATTACAGTAGATGGGATAAAATAAAACTGAACATCTTTGGTGTCCATCGATATAGTCATTACATATGAATAAAGCCCTTCAAGAATATCTCATAAATTGAGCCGAGTCAAAAGTCCGTTAAATCCCTCTAAATATTTTGTCTCTTAAGCACCATTGATTCTATAATGAATAATTAATTCATAACAATTATGAATATAAAACTTTCTATTCGTAATAGAAAAGTTGAACGCTCAAATTTTTCATGTCCTGAATCAATTCTTAAAAAAGATATTCTTTTGCTTCTCATAAGAATGAGTGAATTTCATATCTATGTAAAATATTCCCAGCTACACACCAAACTATATCCCCAAAATACGTAGTTACTGGCTGGGAATGCAATACCAACCTCACCATAGTAAATCAAAGGACATAGTCTGTCATGCAGGAGTTCGTAGTACACTCAGGATTAAGATCGAATCTGTATATGACCATCTATTAGATAAAATGAATTTCTTAGGTTAACGGATATTAAAAGAAATTCTTATTTATCTGAGTCCAATCCTATATGATCTCTTCATACAAGGTGCCTTCATTCCCATGTCACTATATGAGCGATCCAGGATAAAAGTCGTCATACAAGTATAGAATGGACCGTAGTTATAGATAAACCACAACCAAGTACCCTCTTTTTTTGCTCTCTACGGACTATTTAGATTACTAACTTAATAGTTAAATCTTTTTGTGCATCAAACATACACTAAGACTGAATGTACAATAATAATTAAGGTAAACAAGACAATTGGACAATATGGGATATTAATCAAACAACTTTGATAAAAATGAATAATGCATTTATTATTATTACGATAATCAATTCCGTTTATAATACATGAAGTTCTAGGACATAAATCTCAACATGGAATTCATTGCTCAACAAACTAGACGCAGTACTAAAGTATTGGTAGTTTGAGGCATCAATTCCCACTATTTAGATCTCAAACTCTTATTTTTCAATAACATAAAATCAGTATAATCCTCATCTGAATTCAAAAACAAACACAACGTTTCAAGTATAGAGTCAAAGAGGTGATCACGATACACAACATTGTAAGCCAATATAACATTAAACCCCTATCCAACGACCTCTATGTCATCAGCTTATCCCCTCCTAAGCGGCACCATGTGTACATGCTCTCCTCCAATGGATAACATGTTGGTGTCTAATGTGGTCCCAAGATCATATTTAAGCATTGAAAAGAATGAATACTCAAATGAAGTCAGGCAGAAACACACTTACATTGAACGGATTTGAGATGTGTTGAGAAGAAAATGAACTCCAAGAACTCTTTGTGGTATTCGGCCAAGGTCCAAGTCCAAGCTCCAAGCTTTGTCTTTTTGATTCCAAGCTACAAGGTTGGTTTCCCTATCACCTTGTATTGATTCTTGAATGTGCTAGCAAGATTGAAAGAAAAATCATTCTTCTTTCCTTCAATGGAGCTCACGGCAAATCCTTATGAGAGAGAGAGAGCTTTCAAAGTTTTGGTATTTGTTTTCTAAAACAAATTATGCCAAAAGTATTACCAAAGTTTGGTATATGGCTTTCAAAAAGTCAAACCAAATTTTGGAGCCAAAATGGCAATGAATGCTCTCAACAACCAACATCATGAATAGTGACAAGTTGTCACTCACTAAAAAGGTGAAATGTCATCCATCACTAAAGTGACATGTGATGTGACGAGCGATATGACGAGTGATGTGACTTGTGGCCGCACTTGATTCAAAATCGGAGTGGCCTCACAAACACATCTCGGGCTCGGTTTCGTTAATTCTGAATTAATGAATTTTTCGTTGTGACGTAATTAAAACAAATTTATTATTCACGTCGCTCACGAATTAATTCTAAATTAATTCATTTGCCCGAATTAAAATCCAATTTTAATACAGCGTCAAAATCGAATTTCGTTTAATATATTGAATATATTATTTTATCGATTAATTCCGAATTAATCTTTCTCTCTCTTTAAATAGTATTTTATCCTAGATAAAATCTCTCCGTAATTGATCAAAGATAAATTATGTTCAAATCATACGTCATCGGTGAATCTTTGGGAAGCGACCAAGAGATCCCTGGATATGTTGGCAGTAAATTCGGTTATCGGACTATCCGAACACGTACGTACCTCGTACTACATTTTTACCGATTTACAAGATATGATTGGCTTCTAGAAAACCACCTTGCCTACCCAATTCTCCAGAAATATTCTTAATGGAATATATTATCTTTGTCAGGCGTAGTATACGTAGTATTGCATAAAGCGATCCATCATCGGATGTCACACGCAAGGCCTGGGGCTAGAATAGTGTCTGCCCCCTACGAAGCATATATCGGATATCTAGCAACTAGTCTGTTTAATCCGATATTCATGACTTAGTCATATTATCCTGATGGTTGCAACACAATAGAGAACCAGTTATGTATCCCTGCGTGATCATCATCGCCATATAACTGAAGTGATACTTCCATCTTGACATCATATCCAATACACTATGATTCTCAACAAACCCAGAAGAGGCATAGACAGAACTTGTTAAAGTCTTGGACAACCAAAACCAAAGCGTATTGATTGTCGTAAGTACTAGCGATGCAAGTCTCAGATTAAGACCAAATACACCTACCCTGATGTGGATTCCCATAGACACACAGTCATACTACCAATGGAATTCCGCGGGGTCTATCCGGAGCAAAGCTGTTTTCATACCATCGGTAAACACAACCTCCTACCGCACTTGCATAAGTATCCAATACTTAAATATATGAGAACTATGCTGTTACGCTTCCATAACACGCACAAGTGCAATACTAGTCTATTCCGCATTATCGATATCCAGTCTCGATAATCCTATGACTAGGGATGTTTTAATGATTAAACCGTTATGGATTGATACTGTCTCATATCTTATCAATTTGGAACTAATCATAAGGACTTTTACCATTTATATATCCAAGTAAATGAATTACAAAATGATAAAAGGCAATTTCCATTGCTACATAGTTAATTTGTACAAAAACCACAATGTCTTTTATAAATAGTGACGCTATGGGTCATAACTGTCCAACAATCTCCCACTTGGCCTATAGCCAGTCACTCAAGCATCTAACACCTGAACTATGTTCATGTCGCTCCAACTTTTGCTGAGGAATAGCTTTCGTCAGCGGATCTGCAAGGTTATCATCTGACGCGACCTTCTCGATCTTCACATCGCCATGATGTATGATCTCACGAATCAGATGGAAACGTCGAAGAACATGCTTGGATCGTTGATGAGACCGCGGTCCCTTAGCCTGCGCTATAGCCCCGTTATTGTCAGCTGCTAACGGAACTACTCCTAATCCAATTAGGAATTTTCGGATCCAAACTGCCTCTTTTGCTGCTTCAGCTGCAGCAATATACTCAACTTCTGTTGTTGAATCGGCAACAGTCTCTTACTTGAAATATTTCCAGCTTACTGCTCTGTTATTCAAACAAAATATGTAGCCTGATTGTGATTTGCAATCATCTTTGTCGGTTTGGAAACTTGCATCGGTATAGCCAGTTACCTCAAATTCTCCATCTCCATAGATTAAGAAAAAATCCTTAGTCCGTCTAAGATACTTAAGGATATTCTTAACTGCCATCCAGTGACCATCACCTGGATCGTCCTGATAGCGACTACACATGCTCAAAGCATAGGAGACATCAAGTCACGTACATATCATGGCATACATGATCGATCTGACTACCGAGGCGAACGGTATCCAACTCATGTTGTCTCTCTCATCTTGAGTTTTAGGACACATGTCCTTAGATAGAGTGACGCCATGTGACACTGGCAACAATCACCTCTTGGACTGATCCATGTTGAATCTCTTCAATATTTTGTCAACATATTTACTCTGGGAGAGTCCAAGCAGCTTTCTAGATCTATCCGGTAGATCTTTATTCCTAAAATAAAGGCTGCTGCTCCTAGGTCTTTCATGGAGAGTTTTAATGAAAGCCAAGCTTTCACCGACGTTAGCATGGGAATGTCATTGCCAATAAGCAATACATCATCAACGTAAAGGACAATGAATGTCAGTGCGCTCCCACTAACCTTCTTATACACACAAGGATCATCCTCATTTTGAATGAAATCATATTCTTTTATGATCTCATCAAAACGTTGGTTCAAAGACCGCGATGCTTGCTTCAATCCATTAATAGATTGATTTAACTTACAAACCTTATTTGCAAGTCTTGGTACGATAAAACCGTCAGGCTGTTGCATATAAACATCTTCCAAAAGGTTTCCGTTAAGGACAGCAGTTTTAACGTCCATCTAACATATCTCGTAATCGAAATATGCAGCAATAGCAAGCATTATCCGAATGGATTTAATCATGGCAACAGGTGAGAAAGTTTTGTCGTAATCGACACCATGTGGTTGACGATACCCCTTCGCTACAAGCTTAGCTTTGTACGTTTGTACGTTGCCATCCATATCAGTCTTCTTCTTGAAGACTCATTCGCAACCAATAGGCTTTACGCCTTCTGGTGCATCAACCAGTATCCAAACTTGGTCGGTGTACATGGAATCCATCTCGAACTTTATGGCATCTTGCCATAAAGCGGAATCGATATCTTGTATTGCTTCCTCATACATAGCCGGTTCGTTATCCTCAATGAGATTAATATCTATATGAGGTGAGATCAGAAACCCATACCTCTCAGGTTGTTTCCTGATTCTCTCCGACTTACGCGGTCCTTGTGTAATAGAAGATCGTGGTATAGTCTCATCCCGGATGGACTGTTCTTGTTCCATTGAGGATTCTATGCCAGAAATAATATCACTCCGATTTTCATCGAGTTCTACTTTCCTCCCACTAACCACTGCATTTAGGAGTTCCTTCTCAAGGAAAATCGCATGTAGAGAGTAACAAATACTTTGTTCTCTCGTGGGTGATAGAAGTAATATCCTTTGGTTTCCCTATGATATCCTACGAATAGGCATTTATCCGATTTGGGCTCAAGTTTGGTACCTTCCAAATATTTGATGTATGCCCAGCATCCCCAAATATTCAGGAATGAGAACCCGGTTTCTTTCCTGTCCATATCTCATACGGAGTCTGTTGTACAGACTTTGACAGAACCTTATTCAAAATAAGAATTGCACTGTTTAATGCATATCCCCAGAAGGAAATAGGTAGCTCAGTGCGACTCATCATAGACCTTACCATGTCTAACAAAGTTCGGTTTCTCCATTCGGACACACCGTTTAATTGTGGTGTTTTAGGAGGAGTCCACTGTGAAAGAATACCATATTCTTTCAAGTAATCTAGAAACTCATTGCTCAAGTATTCGCCACCACGGTCCGACCGTAATGTCTTTATACTCTTGCCTGTCTGTTTTTCAACTTCGTGTCGAAACTCTTTGAATTTCTCAAAAGTTTCCGACTTCTATCTCATAAGATACACATAACCATAACGTGATGCATCATCCGTAAAGGTTACGAAGTATTCATATCAACCTCTAGCCTGGCTAGACATGGGCCCACATACGTCACTATGAACGAGGGCTAACAGTTCAGTGGCGCGTTCACCCTTACCGCTAAAATGTGATTTAGGCATTTTGCCTAATAAGCAAGATTTGCAGACGTCATATGAATTTGGATCAAATCTGTCCAAGTACCCACTCTTCGAAAGTATGGATATGCGAGTCTTGTTTATATGTCCCAGATGACAGTTCCACATATAAGTTTCATCTTTGTTACTCGTTTTGAGCCTTTTGTTTGTTATATTATATGTTTGACATTGATTTATATTCAAAATATAAAGACCATTATTTGCAACAGCAGTGCAAATTTCTAAATCATTTTTATAAGCTAAACACCCAGTGTTCCTGAATACAAAAGTATACCCACATTGGATTAACATAGATACAGAAATAATATTCCTAGTCAAACTAGGTCATAATAACAGTCGTTCGTAAGTTCAAGTACATACCCTGAGGGCAGTTCTATAACAAACGTGCCAACGGCCAAAACGGCAACTGGTTCCCCATTTCCAATGCGTAGATCAATCTCCCCTGAGGTCAGTCTCCTGCTAATCCGCAAATCCTGCACATCAGTACATATGTGAGTACCACAACCAGAATCAAAAATCCAATTTTTAAAACTAGAAGTAGCAGTCATGTTTATTTCAATAACAAACATACCTGAAGCCGGTGTCTTGCCCGCTTTAATCTCCTTCTGGAGCGCCTTGTACTCGCGGCAGTCACGCTTCCAGTGACCCCGCTTGCCGCACTGGAGGTAAACATCCTGAGATTTGTCCTTAGGCTTCCCAGAAGCCTTTGACGATTTGGCCTTGCCCTTTCTATTATGCTTCTTCTTCTTCACACCTCCAGTCGCTTTGGGCCCAGCCCTCGGTGTCTGAGATATCGAAGCAAAGTGCGCCTCGCCCTTGTTGCCCTTGAGAAACTCCTTCTCAGCTTCCTTGAGAGTAGACAATAAGTCTCCAAGAGTATCATCAGTGTTCATCAAATTATAGTTTATGATGAAATGTCTCCAAGTGTCGGGGAGAGATTGCAAGATCATATCTATGGTAATCTCAGCCTCAAAGACTATCCCCATTTCAGCCAACTCATCTATGTCAGCAATCATCTGTGCCACAGGGACTCAACAGATATATTTTCTGACATACGTGAACGGAAGAGCTTCTTCACTAACTCATATCTCTGCGACCTTTTGTTAGATCGGTGAAGATCTTGCAACCTCGCCAACATGTTATAAGGATCCAAGTCCCTATTCTGTCGACGGAAATGCTGAGTCATAGCAGCAAGCATAATTGACTGAGCAGTATCACAATCATCTCTGTGAGTCTTCCAAAGCCAGCTCAAGCAGCTCATCAGGTTGGGCTTAGGCCCAAGAGGTCTCTGTATAGTGTACAGCAGCCTCTCGGCTCCAATGACTATCCTTAGATTCATTTCCCAATCGGCAAAGTTGTGCCCTTAAAGAAATTTTCGCCCATGATAATGTCTCGGACATTTCCCTTTTTCCAGTCATCTTGACTACGATAGTCCAACTATCTAGTCAACGATTTTTGGTACAGTCTAACTGTTACAAGAAAAATAACACTGTATTAGTCCAACTAATAAAATAATTTTGACGAAATATTTTGAAAAGCGCGTAAAGCTAAGTATCTGAATGAAATTGCAAATTCAATACTAGCCCCTCCCTATTTTTTCGGCGAGCCTCTAACCCTCTGTCGAGTACTCGGGACCCAGTTTCCTAGTGGGCTAGGATCCCGTTAAATAACACACAACATTGACTTTGGCCAACAAGCTGTATGATATTTAACTAGGTAGATCTCGAAGATCGATTGGATCTTATCCAATTCCTAGATCTGGTAGGTGGACAACTAAGTCCGAAACATATATACAATATATATGCCAATATATCCAATATATTTTCCTAACCTTTTTCCTCTGAATCAACTAAGCCTTAGCTTTGGCACAACAAGCTTAATGATTCCAGTTAAGCGAGACCCATTGACATGGAAAGCTTCGTAATCAATATCGATGGACAAGAAGTGATCTTGACGTTGGCCAACAAATCACGACTTGGACAAGACACCGATATGGAACAAAACTTTCATGATTCAAACACATCCGCAATTGACAAAGCTCTTGACTTTGGCCAACAAACCAATGCCAACTTTGGATCTTGAGTAAGAATCACTCAACGGAAGGAAAAACGCTTAATATGTTTTTGAGGGTTTTTCACGTAAATTGGCAACCAATTTATTATCTTTGATTAGGTCTCATCATACACCCTTAAGCATGCTTCTAAAACATCATAAGGCCCAAAAGTAAATTAATAACGATATGCGGATGGATATTTAAACAGATTGTTCCTAGAACAAATCGCTCACTTTCCTCTCCCCGGCTAGAACTATTCTAACTCCTACCCAATTACATAATACAATAAAGAAACCTCATTTACATTGAGGGGAATTGGTGAGAAGAGAAATACAAAGAATAAGGAGATAAAAGGCTGGACTCGCAAGTCCAATTTAATAAATTCTAAACTTATTACAATTTCCAAAATTGCCCTTGCCCTTCTAATATCCATCTGATATACATTATTAATACAACACATTATGTATTCATACAAAGCATGTTATTCAATCAATCAATCTAATCCAATTAATTAATCTTTGATTAATGACCATCCAATGTTCAAACAATGATTTGATTTGCGCGAGTCCAACTCGTTTAAGAATAAAAACTTTTAAGTACGTATTCTTGAATTATATCGAACTACAACTTTAAATCCAATTTATTTGTATTCAATACTAATTCCAATTTAATTCCAAATTAAATATTTACACTTATTTATTTGCCTTAAAGACTTGGATTCCAAATCCAATCTTGATGGGTCTCAAAGCCCAATAACATCCAATGTCATTTTAATTAAAGTCCAATGGGCTTTTAATTGATTCTCAAGGCATGGCTTTGGCCATAATGGATCAAACCCAAAATGCCAAGGCCCAATAGGAATCACCATATTGCCAACAAATCAATTTAGGCCCATTAAATTCTTTAAAGGGTCAAGTGATGTATTTGGACTTTATGGAATTGGTTTTGGGCCCAATTGGATCCAATCCAAAAGTCCAAAACCAAACTTGGTCAAACCAAGCCCATTAAGCCCAAATACACACTTTTAGCCCAAATTATATTTAAAGGATTATTAACATAATTATAATATTCCAAATATCACAATTATTTTAATTAAAGTGTATTAGCCATGATTAATTAATTAAACTTAATATTTCCAAAATACCAATTAACTTAATTAATCATGCTTAATCCAACAATTTATGCTCAACACAAATTGAAACCAAAATTCATCATTTCATGCTCAACATGCTCTTTGAATTCAACATAAACATTATTGACTTTGATTCTAATCCAATCAAACCAACAATCAACATTTAAACATGCATTTAAACACATCATTTCATGTTACAAAAAAATAAACATGCAGTCCAAAACAGTAGGTATTCGGCCATGTGAAGAATTTTTTAATTTTTGATTCAATCATTATATCTCAAATCTAATCATATAACTCTAAGTTATCATGTTCTAAGCATGCTCAAAGCATCAATTTGAAAGAATCATGTTCAAAACATAAAAGCCCCAAATTTTAGGCTCAAGAACCCTAGAAATTTTCATGCTTAAAATTGGCTTATGATACCATTGTTAGTGTTCCTAGAACATGCCAATGATCTAATAAGCATGAAAACATGTGATTAAAATCATTATAAGTTTCGGAATACTTACAATGAACGGATTTGAGCTTTTAAAAATTTGAGAAGAGAACTCCAAGTTCCAAGCTTAAAGTGTTGATTCCACCTTTGAAGATGTTTCCCTATCACCTTTGTTGATCTTTGAAGTGCTAGCTTCTTTGAGTTTGCAAGAAAATCAAAGTGAATAGAGGGAGGAGGCTCACGCCCAAGCCTTGTGTGCTAGGGTTTGTTTTGGTTCGAGTGTTACAAAAGAGAGAGAGAATTGGTTTTGGTAAAAGGCTTTTACCCTTTTCACCTAAATTTGGTAGTTGGGTAAATGGTTTTACCAAAACCATTACAAGGTGGTTGAGTGGTAGGTGGCTGGAATAAATGCCAACTACCACATGTGAAGTGGGCCCCACATTTGAATTCAAAATTCAAATGTCTCTACAAACATTTGCCGCGGCTCGGTTCCGTTTAATCCGATTAAACGAACTTTCATCGCTAAATAATTAAATTTAATTTAATTAAATAATGATGCCTCGCAAATATATTACGAATGTCGTTTACGAATTAATTCTAAATTAATTCGTTCGTTTGTATTAAAGTCCGACTTTAATTTCGTAATGAAATCCAATTCATATTAATATATCTGATATATTAATTTTAGCCCATTCAAATAAATTAAATAGAAAAATCAAATTTAACTATTAAATTTATTTTACCGATTAATTCCAAATTAATCATGTTATCTCTCTTTCGAACACATTTAATCCCAGATTAAATAAAGCCTCAATTAATCCCAGATTAATTTTCTCTCTCTAAATTAATCCCAGATTAATTCTAGTCGAGTCAACTGTCATCGGTGAATCTTTAGGAAGCGACTCAACTCTGGATATGTTGGTAGTAAATCCGATTATCGGACTATCTGATAAAGTGAGTACCTCGTACCACATGCTTACCGATTTACAAGACATGGTTGGCTTCTAGCAAAGCACTGTGCCTACCCAATTCTCCAGAAATATTCTTATTGGAATATATAATCTATGTCAGGTATAGAATACGTAGTATAGCGTATTGCGATCCAGTATTTGATGTCACGTGTAAGGCCTGGGGCTGGAATAGTGTCTGCCCCGTACGAAACAAATATCGAATATCAAGCAACTAGTCTCTTTGAATCGGATAATCATGACCTTATCATATTATCCCGATGGTTGCAACACAATAGAGAACTAGTTATGAATCCCTGCGTGATCATCATCTCCATATGTCTGAAGTGATACTTCCGTCTTGACATCACATCCAATACACTACGATTCTCAATAAACCCAATAGAGGCGTACACAGAACCTGTTAAAGCCCTGGACGACCAAAACCAAGGTTTACCGATTATCGCAAGTACTAGCGATGCAAGTCTCAGGTTAAGACCAAATACATCTACCCTGAAGCGGACTCCCATAGACATATATACATACTACCAATGAGATTCCTTGGGGTCTATCCAGAACGAAGCTGTTTTCCGTACCATCGGTAAAACACAACCTCCTATCGCACTTGCATAAGTATCCTATACTTAAACATATGAGAACTATGACGTTATGCCCTCACAACACGCTCAAGTGCAATACTAGTCTATTCCGCATTATCGATGTTCAGTCTCGATAATACTACGACTAGGGATATTTAATGATTAAACCTTTATGGATTGATATTGTCTCATATCATCTCAATCCGGAACTAATCATATGGACTTTTAGCATTTATCTATCAAAGTAAATAAATTACGAAACGGTAAAATGGCAATTTCATTACTACATAGTTAATTTTGTACAAAAACACAATGTCTTTTACAAACAGTGACGCTATGGGTCATAATTGTCTAACATTAGGATCCCGTTAAATAACACACAATCTTGACTTTGGCCAACAAAATGTATGATACTTAACTAGGTAGATCTGTAAGATCAATTGGATCTCATCCAATTCCTAGATCCAGTAGGTGGACATCCAAGTCCGAAACATATATCTTATTATATGCCAATATATCCAATATATTCCCTAACCTTTTTCCTCTAAATCAATTAAGCCTTGGCTTTGGAACAACAAACTTAATGATCCCAGTTAAGCGGAACCCATTGATTTGGAAAGCTTCGTAATCAATGTCGATGGACAAGAAGTGATCTTGACTTTGGACAACAAATCACAACTTGGACAAGACACCAATATGGAACAAAGCCTTCATGATTCAAACACATCGCGACGGACAAAGGTCTTGACTTTGGCCAACAAACCAATGCCAGTCTTGGATCTTGAGTAAGAATCACTCAATGGAAGGAAAAATGTTTAATATGTAGTAAGGGTTTTTCGCGTGAAAATTGGAAACCAATTTATTATCTTTGTTATTGTTAGTGTTCCTAGAACATTATAAGGATCTAATAAGCATGCATAATAAAAGAGTTGATCATTATAAGGTGCGGAATATACTTACAATGAGTGTAGAGCTTTAAAAATTTTGAGATCCAAGATCTCCAAGATCCAAGCTTTAGGATGATTCCAAGCTTTTGAGGAGTTTCCCTATCACCTTTGTTCACTTCCAAAGTGCTAGCTTTTGATGATTTGAAAATCAAATCAAAGAGAGGAGGAGAGGAAGAATTTCGGCCAAGCCTAAGTCTTTAGGGTTTTTGTTTTTTTTGGTTTGTGTCAAGTGTTACAACAAAAATGAAATGCCCTTTTGTTATTTACCAAAAAGTGAAACCATTTCACCTTTTACCCAATACAAGGTAGAGATTGGTAAGTGGTTTACATAAGGCAAAACAAGGTGGTTGTGTGGTGGGAACACCTACCACACTTTTGGCTCCAAATATTTGAATCCGAAATTCAAATATCTCTACGGGTTTGCCGCGGCTCGGTTCCGTTTAATCCAATTAAACGATCCTTCGTCGTTAAATAATTAAATCCAATTTAATTAAATAACGATGCCTCGCAAATATATATCGAACGTCGTTCACGAATTAATTCTAAATTAATTCGTTCGTTCGCATTAAAGTCCGACTTTAATCTCGTAATGAAATCCAATCCATTTTAATATATCCGATATATTATTTTTAGCCCGTTTGAATAAATTAAATAGAAAAATCAAATTTAACTATTAAATTTATTTTACCGATTAATTCCAAATTAATCGCGTTCTTTCGCCACTGTACACTTTTAATCCCAGATTAAATAAAGCCCATATTAATCCCAGATTAATTTTCTCTCTCTTAATTAATCCCAGATTAATTCCAATTTAAGTCAACTGTCATCGGTGAATCCTTGGGAAGCGACCCAAGAGATCTCTGGATATGTTGGCAGTAAATCCGGTTATCGGACTATCCGATAAAGCGAGTACCTCGTACTACGTGCTTACCGATTTACAAGACATGGTTGGCTTCTAGCAAAGCACCGTGCCTACCCAATTCTCCAGAAATATTCTTACTGGAATATATAATCTATGTCAGACGTAGAATACCTAGTATCTCGTATTTCGATCCAGTATCTGATGTCACGTGCTAGGCCTGGGGCTGGAATAGTGTCTGCCCCGTACGAAGCACATATCGGATATCAAACAACTAGTCTCTTTGAATCGGATAATCATGACCTTGTCACATTATCCCGATGGTTGCAACACAATAGAGAACGAGTTATGAATCCCTGCGTGATCATCATCTCCATATGTCTGGAGTGACACTTCCGTCTTGACATCACATCCAATACACTACGATTCTCGATAAACCCAATAGAGGCGTACACAGAACCTGTTAAAGCCCTGGACGACCAAAACCAAAGTTTACCGATTGTCGCAAGTATTAGCGATGTAAGTCTCAGGTTAAGACCAAATACATCTACCCTGACGCGGACTCCCATAGACACATATACATACTACCAATGGGATTCCGCGGGGTCTATCCAGAGCGAAGCTGTTTTCCGTACCATCGGTAAAACACAACCTCCTATCGCACTTGCATAAGTATCCTATACTTAAACATATGAGAACTGTGCCGTTATGCCCTCACAACGCGCACAAGTGCAATACTAGTCTATTCCGCATTATCGATGTCCAGTCTCGATAATACTACGACTAGGGATATTTAATGATTAAACCTTTATGGATTGATACTGTCTCATATCATCTCAATCCGGAACTAATCATATGGACTTTTACCATTTATATATCATAGTAAATAAATTACGAAATGATAAAAGGCAATTTCAATATTACATAGTCAATTTTGTACAAAACACAATGTCTTTTACAAACAGTGACGCTATGGGTCATAATTGTCTAACAATCTCCCACTTGGCCTATAGCCAGTCACTCAAGCATCTAACACCTGAACTATGTATGTGCTTCTCAAACTTTTGCTGTGAAATAGCTTTCGTCAGCGGGTCTGCAATGTTGTCATCTGATGCGACCTTCTCGATCTTCACATCGCCACGATGTATGATCTCACGAATCAGATGGAAACGTCGAAGAACATGCTTGGATCGTTGATGAGACCGTGGTTCCTTAGCCTGCGCTATAGCCCCGTTATTGTCACACAATAATGGAACGGGCTCAGCTGCTAACGGAACTACTCCTAATCCAATTAGGAATTTACGGATCCAAACTGCCTCTTTTGCTGCTTCAGATGCAGCAATATACTCCGCTTCTGTTGTTGAATCGGCAACAGTCTCTTGCTTGGAAGATTTCCAGCTTACTGCTCCGTTGTTCAAACAAAATATGTACCCGGATTGCGACTTAGAGTCGTCTTTATCGGTTTGGAAACTTGCATCGGTATACCCAGTTACCTCAAGTTCTCCATCTCCATAAATCAAGAAAGCATCCTTAGTTCGTCTAAGATACTTAAGGATGTTCTTAACTGCCATCCAGTGACCATCACCTGGATCGGCCTGATAGCGACTACACATGCTCAAAGCATACGAGACATCAGGTCGAGTACATATCATGGCATACATGATCGATCCGACTGCCGAGGCGAACGGTATCCGACTCATGCTATTTCTCTCATCTTGAGTTTTAGGACACATGTCCTTAGATAGAGAGATGCCATGTGACACTGGCAACAGTCCCCTCTTGGACTGATCCATGTTGAATCTTTTCAACACTTTGTCAATGTACGTACTCTGAGAGAGTCCAAGCAGCTTTCTAGATCTATCCCTGTAGATCTTTATTCCTAGAATAAAGGCTGCTTCTCCCAGATCTTTCATGGAGAATTTTAATGAAAGCCAAGCTTTCACCGATGTTAACATGGGAATGTCATTGCCCATAAGCAATACATCGTCAACATAAAGGACAATGAATGTCAGTGCGCTCCCACTAACCTTCTTATATACACAAGGATCATCCTCGTTTTGAATGAAATCATATTCTTTTATGATCTCATCAAAACGTTGGTTCCATGACCGCGATGCTTGCTTCAGTCCATAAATGGACCGATTTAACTTACAAACCTTGTTTGCAAGTTTAGGCACGATAAAACCGTCAGGCTGTTGCATATAAACATCCTCCAAAAGGTTTCCGTTAAGGAAAGCGGTTTTAACGTCCATCTGCCATATCTCGTAATCGAAATATGCAGCAATAGCAAGCATTATCCGAATGGATTTAATCATGGCAACGGGTGAGAAAGTTTCGTCGTAATCGACACCATGTCGTTGACGATACCCCTTCGCTACAAGCCTAGCTTTGTACGTTTGTACGTTGCCTTCCATGTCGGTCTTCTTCTTGAAGATCCATTTGCATCCAATAGGCTTTACGCCTTCTGGTGCATCAACCAGTGTCCAAACTTGGTTGGTGTACATGGAATCCATTTCGGACTTCATGGCCTCTTGCCATAAAGTGGAATCGATATCTTGTATCGCTTCCTCATACGTAGCCGGTTCGTCTTCCTCAATGAGATTAATATCTACATGAGGTGAGATCAGAAACCCATACCTCTCAGGTTGGTTCCTGACTCTCTCCGACCTACGCGGTCCTTGTGTAATAGAAGATTGTGGTACAGTCTCATCCCGGATGGACTGTTCTTGTTCCGTTGAGGATTCTATGCCAGGAACAGTATCACTCCGTTTCATCGAGTTCTACTTTCCTCCCACTTACCACTGTATTTAGGAATTCCTTCTCAAGGAAAACCGCATGTAGAGCAACAAATACTTTGTTCTCTCGTGGGTGATAGAAGTAATATCCTTTGGTTTCCCTAGGATATCCTACGAATAGGCATTTATCCGATTTGGGTTCAAGTTTGGTACCTTCCAAACGTTTGACGTATGCCCAGCATCCCCAAATCTTTAGGAATGAGAAACCCGGTTCTTTCCTGTCCATATCTCATATGGTGTCTGTTGTACAGACTTTGACGGAACCTTATTCAAAATAAGAACTGCACTGTTTAATGCATATCCCCAGAAGGAAATAGGTAGCTCAGTGCGACTCATCATAGACCTTACCATGTCCAACAGAGTTCGGTTTCTCCGTTCGGATACACCGTTTAATTGCGGTGTTCCAGGAGGAGTCCACTGTGAAAGAATACCATATTCTTTCAAGTAATCTAGAAACTCATTGCTCAAGTACGCCACCACGGTCCGACCGTAATGTCTTTATACTCTTGCCGGTCTGTTTTTCAACTTCGTGTCGAAACTCTTTGAATTTCTCAAAAGTTTCCGACTTGTGTCTCATAAGATACACATAACCATAACGCGATGCATCATCCGTAAAGGTTACGAAGTATTCGAATCCACCTCTAGCCTGGCTAGACATGGGCCCACAAACGTCACTATGAACGAGGGCTAACAGTTCGGTGGCGCGTACACCTTTACCGCTAAAAGGTGATTTAGGCATTTTGCCTAATAAGCAAGATTCGCAGACGTCATATGAATTTGGATCAAATCCGTCCAAGTACCCACTCTTCGAAAGTGTGGATATGCGAGTCTTGTTAATGTGTCCCAGACGACAATGCCACATGTAAGTCTCATCTTTGTTACTTAGTTTGAGCCTTTTGTTTGTTACATTATATGTTTGAGATTGATTTATATTCAAAATATAAAGACCATTATTAGCATCAGCTACATATCTCAAAATCATCTTTATAAACAAAACACCCAGTGTTTCGGAATACAAAAGTGTACCCGCATTGGGTCAAACAAGATACAGAGATAATATTCCTAGTCAAACTAGGTACATAATAACAGTCTGATAGTTTAAGTACATGTCCCGAAGGCAGTTCTAAAACAAAAGTGCCCACGGCCAAAACAGCAACAGGTGTCCCGTTTCCAACACGCAGATCAATCTCTCCTGAAGCCAGTCTCCTGCTAATCTGCAGATCCTGCGCATCAGTACATATATGAGTACCACAACCAGAATCAAAAATCCAATTTTTAAAGCTAGAAGTAGCCATGTTTATCTCAATAACAAACATACCTGAGGCCGGTGCCTTGCCCGCCTTTATCTCCTTCTGAAGCGCCTTGTACTCGCGGCAGTCACGCTTCCAGTGACCCCGCTTGCCGCACTGTAGGCAAACATCTTGAGATTTGTCCTTTGGCTTCCCAGAAGCCTTTGACTTTTTGGCCTTGCCCTTTTGCATATGCTTCTTCTTTCGCACACCTCCAGTTGCCTTGGGCCCAGCCTAGGTCCATGAGATGTCGATGCAAAGTGCGCCTCGCGCTTGTTGCCCTTTTGAAACTCCTTTTCAGCCTCCTTGAGAGTTGACAGTAACTCTCCAAGAGTATCACTGGTGTTCATCAAATTATAATTTATGATGAACTGTCTCCAAGTATCGGGGAGGGATTGCAGGACCATGTCCACAGTAATCTCTGCCTCAAAGACAATCCCCATGTTGGCCAGCTCATCGATGTCGGCGACCATCTGAGCCACGTGGGACTCAACGGACATGCCATCTGTCATGCGTGAGCGAAAGAGCTTCTTGACTAACTCGTACCTCTGCATCCTCTTGTTAGAGCGATGCAGATCTTGCAACCTTGCCAACATATTATAAGGATCCAAGTCCCTATTTTGTCTGCGAAAGTGCTGAGTCATCGAAGCAAGCATAATTGACTGAGTTGTGTCACAATCATCGCTGTGAGTCTTCCAAAGCTCCAGCTCAAGTGTCTCAGTCGGTCCGGGTTTTGGCCCAAGAGGTCTTTGTGTAGTATACAACAGCCTCTCTGAACCTAGGACAATCCTAAGGTTCATTTCCCAATCAGCAAAATTTGTGCCCTTGAAGACATTATCTCCCATGATAATATCACGGACATTTCCTTTGCCAGTCATCTTGATCTACGATAGTCTAACTATCTAGTCAACGATAATGGGTACAGTCTAACTGTTACATAGAAAAATAACAATATATTAGTCCAACTAATAAAGTAATATTGACGAAATTATTTGAAAGCGCGTAAAGCTAAGTATCTGAATGAAATTGCAAATTCAATACTAGCCTCCCACTATTTTTCGGCGAGCCTCTAACCCTCTGTCGAGTACTCGGGAAACCTAGTTTCCTAGTGGGCTAGGATCCCGTTAAATAACATACAACCTTGACTTTGGCCAACAAGCTGTATGAAACTTAACTAGGTAGATCTCGAAGATCAATTGGATCTCATCCAATTCCTAGATCCGGTAGGTGGACATCCAAGTCCGAAACACATATACTTTATATATGCCAATATGTCAAACATATTTTCCTAACCTTTTTCCTCTGAATCAACTAAGCCTTGGCTTTGGCACAACAAGCTTAATGATTCCAGTTAAGCGGGACCCATTGACATGGAAAGTTTCGTAATCAATGTCGATGGACAAGAAGTGATCTTGACTTTGGCCAACAAATCACAACTTGGACAAGACACCGATATGTAACAAAACCTTCATGATTCAAACACATCCTCAATTGACAAAGGCCTTGACTTTGGCCAACAAGCCAATGCCAACTTTGGATCTTGAGTAAGAATCACTCAACGGAAGGAAAAACGCTTAATATGTTTTTGAGGGTTTTTCGCGTAAATTGGCATCCAATTTATTATCTTTGATTAGGTCTCATCATACACCCTTAAGCATGCTTCTAAAACATCATAAGGCGCAAAAGTAAATTAATAACGATATGCGGATGGATATTTAAACAGATTGTTCCTAGAACAAATCACTCCCTTTCCTCTCCCCGACTAGAACTATTCTAACTCCTACCCTTTTACAAAATACAATAAAGAAACCTCATATACATAGAGGGGAATAGGTGAGAAGAGAATTACAAGGAGTAAAGAGATTAAAGGCTGGACACGCAGGTCCAATTTAATAAATTCTAAACTTATTACAATTTCCAAAATTGCCCTTGCCCTTCTAATATCCATCCGATATACGTTATTCATACATCACATTTATGTATTCAATCAAAACATGTTTATTACAATCAATCTAATCCAATTAATTAATCTTTGATTAATGACCATCCAATGTTCAAACAATGATTTGATTTGCGCGAGTCCAACTCGTTTGAGAATAAATACTTTTGAGTACGTATTCTTGAATTATATCGAACTACAACTTAAATCCAATTTATTTGTATTCAATACTAATTCTTATTTAATTCCAAATTAAATATTTACACTTACATAGTTGCCTTAAAGACTTGGATTCCAAATCCAATCTTGATGGGTCTCAAAGGCCCAATAACATCCAATGTCTTTTAATTAAAGTCCAATGGGCTTTTAATTGATTCTTAAGGCATGGGCTTTGGCCATAATGGATCAAACCCAAAATGCCAAGGCCCAATAGGAATCACCCTATTGCCATCAAATCAATTTAGGCCCATTAGGCCCAATCAAATACTTTAAAGGGTCAAGTGATGTATTTGGACTTCATGGAATTGGTTTTGGGCCCAATTGGATCCAATCCAAAAGTCCAAAACCAAACTTGGTCAAACCAAGCCCATTAGGCCCAAATACACACTTTTAGCCCAATTCAATTTTAAAGGCATATTTACATAAATAATATTCCAAATATCACAATTATTTTAATTAAAGTGTATTAGCCATAATAATTAATTAATTAAACTCAATATTTCCAAAATATTAATTAACTTAATTAATCATGCTTAAACTAATAATTCATGCTTAACATAAAATCAAGCCAAAAACACATCATTGCATGCTTGAGACATATTGAAGCCTAAGATCATCATTTCATGCTCAACATGCACTTTGATTTTAACATGAACATTATAGACATTGATTCTAATCATATTAAACCAACTATCATCATTTAAACATGCATCCAAACACATTATTTCATGTTACAAAAAACAAAAAACTGCAGTGCACTGCCTAGTGAGTTTCGGCCACACTAACAAAATTTTAATTTTTGTTGCATTTGATTTATTTGAAATCTAATCATGCATAACTCTAAGTTATCATGTTGTAAACATACTCAAAGCATCAATTTCAAAAAATCATGCTCAAAATCAAAAAAGCCCCAAATTTTAGGTTCAAGAACCCTAAAATTATCATGCTTAAATTAGGCTCTGATACCATTGTTAGTGTTCCTAGAACATTATAAGGATCTAATAAGCATGCATAATAAAAGAGTTGATCATTATAAGGTGCGGAATATACTTACAATGAGTGTAGAGCTTTAAAAATTTTGAGATCCAAGATCTCCAAGATCCAAGCTTAGGATGATTCCAAGCTTTTGAGGAGTTTCCCTATCACCTTTGTTCACTTCCAAAGTGCTAGCTTTTGTTGATTTGAAAATCAAATCAAAGAGAGGAGGAGAGGAAGAATTTCGGCCAAGCCTAAGTCCTTTAGGGTTTTTGTGTTTTTTTTGGTTTTGTGTCAAGTGTTACCAAAATGAAATGCCTTTTTGTTATTTACCAAAAAGTGAAACCATTTCACCTTTTACCCAAAACAAGGTAGAGATTGGTAAATGGTTTCATAAAGGCAAAACAAGGTGGTTGTGTGGTGGGAACACCTACCACACTTTTGGCTCCAAATATTTGAATCCGAAATTCAAATATCTCTACGGGCATTTGCCGCGGCTCGGTTCCGTTTAATCCAATTAAACGATCCTTCGTCGTTAAATAATTAAATCCAATTTAATTAAATAACGATGCCTCGCAAATATATATCGAACGTCGTTCACGAACTAATTCTAAATTAATTCGTTCGTTCGCATTAAAGTCCGACTTTAATCTCGTAATGAAATCCAATCCATTTTAATATATCCGATATATTAATTTTAGCCCGTTTGAATAAATTAAATAGAAAAATCAAATTTAACTATTAAATTTATTTTACCGATTAATTCCAAATTAATCGCGTTCTTTCGCCACTGTACACTTTTAATCCCAGATTAAATAAAGCCCATATTAATCCCAGATTAATTTTCTCTCTCTTAATTAATCCCAGATTAATTCCAATTTAAGTCAACTGTCATCGGTGAATCCTTGGGAAGCGACCCAAGAGATCTCTGGATATGTTGGCAGTAAATCCGGTTATCGGACTATCCGATAAAGCGAGTACCTCGTACTACGTGCTTACCGATTTACAAGACATGGTTGGCTTCTAGCAAAGCACCGTGCCTACCCAATTCTCCAGAAATATTCTTACTGGAATATATAATCTATGTCAGACGTAGAATACCTAGTATCTCGTATTTCGATCCAGTATCAGATGTCACGTGCTAGGCCTGGGGCTGGAATAGTGTCTGCCCCGTACGAAGCACATATCGGATATCAAACAACTAGTCTCTTTGAATCGGATAATCATGACCTTGTCACATTATCCCGATGGTTGCAACACAATAGAGAACGAGTTATGAATCCCTGCGTGATCATCATCTCCATATGTCTGGAGTGACACTTCCGTCTTGACATCACATCCAATACACTACGATTCTCGATAAACCCAATAGAGGCGTACACAGAACCTGTTAAAGCCCTGGACGACCAAAACCAAAGTTTACCGATTGTCGCAAGTATTAGCGATGTAAGTCTCAGGTTAAGACCAAATACATCTACCCTGACGCGGACTCCCATAGACACATATACATACTACCAATGGGATTCCGCGGGGTCTATCCAGAGCGAAGCTGTTTTCCGTACCATCGGTAAAACACAACCTCCTATCGCACTTGCATAAGTATCCTATACTTAAACATATGAGAACTGTGCCGTTATGCCCTCACAACGCGCACAAGTGCAATACTAGTCTATTCCGCATTATCGATGTCCAATCTCGATAATACTACGACTAGGGATATTTAATGATTAAACCTTCATGGATTGATACTGTCTCATATCATCTCAATCCGGAACTAATCATATGGACTTTTACCATTTATATATCATAGTAAATAAATTACGAAATGATAAAAGGCAATTTCAATATTACATAGTCAATTTTGTACAAAACACAATGTCTTTTACAAACAGTGACGCTATGGGTCATAATTGTCTAACAGTTATGGTCTCATCATCATCACCCTTAAACATGCAGTCTCTTAAACACATAATACGGGGCGTAAGTTAAATATAATAAATGATATACAAATGGATACTTAAACACACTGTTCATGAGCAAATCCTCCATTTCCTCACTCCCGCTAGCACAAGTATTTTTAAATTACACGATTACATAACACTTCTAAAGAAAACACTTACCTTATTACAATGAAGTGGGGGGAATATGTGAGAAGAGAAATAAATAAAAGAAGTACGGAGGGTAATGGTAGACATGCAGGCCAATTTAATAAATTCTAAATTTATTACAACAATTTACAAAATTGCCCCACCCATCTAATATCCATCCGAGAACATTATTCATGCATCGCAATCATGTATACACAAGAGTTATCATCAATCATAATCCAATTAATTAATCTGAATATTAATGACCATCCAATGTTCAAACAACGATTTGTTTTGTGCGAGTCCGACTCGTTATGCGAATAAGTACTCAAAGTACGAATTCTTGAATTAAATTAAACTACAAAATAAATCCAATTCAATTTGCATTTAATACTAATTATTTATTTAATTCCAAATTAAATACTACACTTTATTAACGAACCTTTACGACTTAAATTCCAAATTTAATCGTTACGGGTCTCAAAGCCGATTAACATCCAATGTCGTCCAATTAAAGTCTAATGGGCTTTCAATTATTTCTTAAAGGAATCACCCCATAAGCCTAGAAATCAATTTCGGCCCATTAGGTCCAATTAAACTTTAAAGGCCCAATAGTCATAATTGGACTTTATGGATATGGTTTTGGGCCCAATTGGATCCAACCAATTTGCTTAAACCAATCTTGGTACAACCAAACCCATTAAAGCCCAATAACAACTTTTCAAGCCCAAATCCAATTTAAGCCCAACATAATTAAATTCTAAAATTCCAATTTCACAATTTAATTATTCAAAGTGTATCCCACAATTAATCACCCAAATTAACAATTTCCAAAATATCAATTAGCCTAATTAATATGCTCATTAACATCAAAACATGTCCAACATATTTTAATCAAAAATCAAACCCATTTCATACTTATAAGTCCACGGCAATTAGGGTTTTGTTAGTCCGATTCCGATTCCAATCCAATTGAATCCACAATCAACATAACCCAATTGTTTCAAGTCATCCAATGATTAAACAAATAAAAAATACCATGACTTTAGGGCACTTATCCATTCGGCCAAGCCAAAGAATTTGGGGAAAATTATTCCAAACAAATTGTCATGAAATTGATCCAATACAACCATTAATTAAACATCATTTAAGCATACTTAATCAAACAATTCATCAAATCATGCTCAAATCAATTTACCCAATTTTAACCTAAGTTCATTTCATGCTCAAAATGGCTCAAGATACCATTGTTGGGATTCTATTAAGTCCCAAGGATCATTTTCAAGCATTGAAACACATGTGAATACACAAAGAAGTATGGTGGAATCATACTTACACGATCGGATTGGATGCATCGAAGAAAAATCTTTTTCCTCCTTGTTGATGAAGCTCTCGGTTAATGGTGTGTTTGGACTCCATCTTCATCTTCAAGCTCAAAGCTTTATCAATGGTGATTCCAAGCTCACAAGTAGGTTTCCCTATCACCTTGTATGCCTCTTTGTGTGCTAGCACCTTGATGATTTGCCACAAATCATCCTATTACTTATTATAGTTCTCGGCCAAGCAAAAAAAAAAAAACAATAAGAAAAATGGCTTCAAAAGCCAAAAGGGATAGAAGGAGAAGATGGCCTCCTTGGCCGAATGCAAAAAGGAAAGAGATAGAGGAATTGTGCTTTGGTGATTGGTATATCTAATACACAAAAATGAATTCAAAATTCATTTACCAAAAGTCAAAAATCAATTAAAAAATTGATAAATGTCTTTCAAGCTTTCAAAAAGCTTCCATCAACTCCCATCAATCAATGAATAGTGACTAGATATCACTCACCAAAAGGTGATAAGACTTCTATCACTTGATTGACTGTGACTTGCGGGTCCCACTTCGATTCTAAATACGGATTGTTCTGCAAACACTCCCAGGCTCGAATTCGCTAATTCTGAATTAACGAATTTCTGTCGCGTCGTAATTAAATCTAATTTAATTAAATAATCATGCCTAGCATAATTACTATTTACGTCACTAACGAATTAATTCTAAATTAACTCATTTGCCCGAATTAAAATCCGATTTCAATTCCGCGTCGAAATCCAATTTCATTTAATATATCGAATATATTAATTTGTCGATTAATTTCAAATTAATCATTCTCTCTCTTTAAATAATATTTTATCCTAGATAAAATATCTCCGTAATTAATCCCAGATTAATTTTCTCTCTCATCTAATTAATCCCATATTAATAAAGTTCAGTCATACGTCATCGGTGAATCTTCGGGAAGCGACCCATGAGATCCCCGGTTATGTTGGCAGTAAATACGGTTATCGGACTATCCGAATACGTATGTACATGTACTACATTTTTACCGATTTATAAGACAAGGTTGGCTTCTAGCAAAGCGTCATGCCTACCCAATTCTCCAGAAATATGCTTACAGGAATAAGCGATCTATATTAGGCATAGTATACATAGTATTGTGTATGTCGATCCAGTATCGGATGGTCACGTGCAAGGCCTGGGACTGGAAATGTGTATGCCCCGTACGAAGTACATATCGGATGTCTGGTAACTAGTCTCTATAATCGGATAACTTTGACCTAGTCATATTATCCCGATAGCTGCAGCATATAAGAGAACAAGTTATGTATCCTACGTGATCATCATCTCCACTATAACTGAAGTGATACTTCCATCTCGATATCACACCCAATACACTACGATTCTCAATATACCCAGAAGAGGCGTACACAGAACCGATTAAAGCCCTGGACGATCAAAACCAAAGTATATTGATTATCGTAAGTATTAGCGGTGCAAGTCTCAGATTAAGACCAAATACACCTACCCTGAATTCGGACTTCCATAGACACATAGTTATACTACCAATGGAATTTCAAAGGGGTCTATCCAGAGCGAAGCTGTTTTCCGTACCATCGGTAAAATACAACCTCCTATTACACTTGCATGAGTATCCAATACCCAAATATATGAGAACTATTAGGGGTGAGCAAAACCGATTTCGGTTCCGGTTCCGCATGGAACCGGAACCTACTCGGAAAAAATCGGTTCCTAACTAAGTGGAACCGGAATCTATCCAATTAAATAGGGTACCCTATTATTCGGTTCCAATTCGGTTCCGGTCCGGTTTCGAATTAACCTATTAATATAAATTTGTCAGATCAATAAGCATGAAATATATTAACAAAGTATACAAATGATCATCTATTGCAAGCCATGCATTTAATCTTATTGCCAGTGGCATCCATTTGTTGAGGCAGAATAAAGTTGTTTATTTATTGGGTTGATGATCATCCTTTTTGCTCATTTAGAACAAGTAGTAAACATAAATAAAAGCAAAAGAAAAGGCCTCAGACTAATTCTTGATCTTTGATCTTGAAGGGCTTTTGCTCTTGGAATTGGTACAAGTAATCTGCATTAGAACACGAAACTGCCTCCAATGGGTTTTAGGCAAACAGCAAGAACCCTTGCTCTGTTTCCTTCAATTTATCCATAAAAACATAATCTTACACAAGAATCCCATTTTTTTCAATCAAAACAAATCAAACCCTAGACGCAAACAGGAGATAAAACAATCTGCTGCTATAGGTATTAAAAATGGGTAAAAATCGGGATATAATCACGTTCCGTGGTCCGGTTCCGGTTCCGACCATTTTGGAACCGGAACCTACCCGGTTAAAATCGGTTCCTTCATTTTTGGTACCGGAACCTACCCGATTACAACCGGTTCCGGTTCCAAACCCGGAAAATTGGTCTGGTTCCAACCGGTTCCGGGTAGAACCGGAACCGGTGCTCACCCCTAAGAACTATGCCGTTATGCTCCCATAATACGCACAATTGTAATACTAGTCTATTTCGCATTATCGATGTCCAATCTCGATAATACTACGACTATGGACATTTAATGATTAAACCTTCGTGGATTGATACTGTCTCATATCATCTCAATCCAGGAACTAATCATAAAGACCTTTCATCATTTATACATCTAGGTGATCTAATCACAAATGATAATAGAGCAATTTCCTTTGTCACATAGTTAATTTGTACAACAACACCATGATCTGTACAAATAGTGACGCTATGGGTCATAATTGTCCAACATGATATAGAAATCTTCACTAACCCTAGGCACCAAACATAATTGATACTCAAATTCTGTTATATAAAAACTCACTGCACCCTCTTGTTTGAGTAACAATAAGCTTAAGTTGACCTTCCTCCACAACTCCATCGACTGTTATCTTTCTTTCTTTTTTTTTTTTTTTTAATTTTCTTTTTAAACGGTAACAGAACAGCAACAATACTACCGACTTAAACTTCACAGCCCTAAAAATCAAATCGGCTTGATACCATTTGATAAAATTGCTGAGACATTGGCAATAATATGAAGTAAAAATTTGAAAATAAAAATGATAATCTGTATTGAATCAAACTAATTATAATAACAGTAATGATTTCAAGCAATTCAAGTGGCTTGCTCACTCCTCTCTTCTCTTACTCAAACATAATTTCTCAAAAGCCTTTTCCACACCTCAAGTGATGGCTATTTGAATAACAGAAGCAGAAGAGACAAAATACTATCAACTAATAATATGCCAACAAGTGGACTAATAACTAAATGACAAATGGCAGTGACAACCTTGTTCATTCTTTAGCTGGGCTTCCTTTTGTAAACTCTAACTTGTCCAGCAGCTGTTTTTTCTTTCCCAGACTTTGGATTGTTGGTCGCATGCTCTTTTCTGATTCTTATTTTATCAAAGATTCTATCAGTTACAAATATTAAATCACGGTTACAATATCAGTTGACATACCTAAAATTATATTTCAACATATACAACCCATAAAACGATCATTAATAATATTAACAATGATCGAAAAATATATTGAAATCCAACCCTTAAAAAAAATTGATGAACATGAATACATTATGAACAATAAAATGTCTAGCGCGTCAAGCGCCAAAGGGTCGTACACTATCTAATATTATTTGTTCATGGCTTAATTATTAGGTTTGCGAGCCAAATTGAACCTCTCACAAGCCGTAACTGGTGGTGTCATGCATTTTCATCTTCAGTGTCATGTGTACATGAACCCATATATGTATGTAATACGCACCTGATATATAATCACACTTTGATCTTGTTTTATTTGTTCTTCTTCATATATGTAAAGATTGATTAATGATTTGATCTTCCGGTAGAAGAACTGTGAAATTGCTAGCTGGCTCACTATAAATTATTTTTCTAAAAAAAAAAAAAAAAAAACAAAAAAAAAAAAAACAAATAAACGTTTAAAAAAAATTAAAGATGGAATGGAAACAAAAACAAAATATGGGTATAAGACGATACCGAAAATGAACTGAGGACTATTCTTTGGATTAAATAAAATGAATCCTAGAAAATTGAAACTTTTTATTAAACTC
>SKCR01036398.1:0-56392 GCA_019454045.1 Zanthoxylum bungeanum
ATAAAAGTATCATTCTGTTTGTGTCCGTGGACGTAGGTCGGATCCGAATCCACCGAACCACGTTAAATCTCCTTGTCGATTGGTGTATTATCTGTCTTTTGCTAAGTTTGCTTTTAGTCCCCCATAACCAAACAAATTCACTATTGAGGGAGGATTTTCTAGGGAGTAATATTCCCATATTGCCCTGAGACCAAAATCCGCCGTCAACACACACTAAAGTATTTATCCCCCAATGGATTGGAATTGTCAACTCAAAAAAATAAGTTTCCGATTAAAAAACTCATTTTTTCTTTGAAATAGCGTTTTAGCTCCCCCAAATTGTGGTCCCCACTTGTCAGATGTCAAAAATTTTGAGTCTGCAGTGGGAGAGTCAAAATTTGTAAGTCAAAATTGAATAATGATCATAATCCACAGTGGGAAATCAAAGTTATATTTTGTTTGTATAGCTGTAGGTAGGGGTGGTCGCGGTTTCGAAATCGTCGATTTTGGCTTTCTAAGACAAATTATAATTTCGATTTTGATTCTGGAATCGGCGGTTCCGATTCTGAAACGTAAATTTTTTTAATAAAATTAAATATAAGTTAAATTTGATTTAAATTAGTTTTAATTTGAAAAATAATAAATTAAATATTCACCACATTCTTGTAGCTCATTTGTGATGTAAATTCTGAAAATATCGGAGCCACCAGTATTTTATTTTCCACCGATAAATCGACTCTCTTGAATAGGGAAATCCTCATTATAGTTGTTAGATTCTGACTTGCAGTTGATATTTTCATAATTAGTAATAAATAGACTAATAATGATAAATTTAGATAGTATTTGAGAATTAAAATAATAATATAGAGTAATTGAATATTAGAGAATAATAAAAATTGTTTTTTAACGGTTCCCATTCCGGTTCCGAAAATTCCAGGCGATTCCAGTTCAGAACCGAACCATTACCAAGCCTAGCTGTAGGTCTTCGGCTCTCTCCAACTAGTCTCCTCATGTTGTGATATAAACAATCACTATAGAGGAGAAATGAGAGGAAAACTCTTCTTTATTACACAAATAAAAGAATTACAAAGCTTAAACCAAAGTTTTATAAAAAAACCTCTCAAACACTATTTACTCTATATATTGCTCACTCTCTGGTTGTTGGGATGCTTAACAATGAATCTGAGGCTCCCTTTTATAGTGCCAAAACGTATGCTACAGTGCCACACGTTTTGGCAGTTGGCAAAACGTGTTACGCGTTTTGTCAACTTCGTGAGAGCTAGCCAACTTGGCCATTAATGCATTTGCATGAATTTGATGTCAACAAATCTTCCACTCGGTGAAGATTTACAAATCTGAGCCGACCATCAATCACCCAAACCAGATCCTCGAAATGATCCACCTCTGACTGCATCTGTATGACTGCCTACGTACACTGAGTTGGGATCAAGCCAATCGTAGTTCTCTATTTCTCCATGTTTTGACTATATGGAGAGTTTTGTCATCCCGGCTATGACACGACAGATTTCAAGCTTCTCATTCGGTAAAACTTTTGTGAATATATCGGCACCATTATCATCGATGTGAATCTTTATGAGTTCTAACAGCTTTGAACTCATGACGTCCTGTATCCAGTGATACCTCACATCGATATGTTTTGACCTCAAGTGAAAAGTAGAATTTTTACCAAGGTAGATAGCACTCTGGCTATCACAGTACAAAGTGTACTTCTCATACTTGAAACCCAATTCCTGGATAAATGTCTTCATCCACAGTAATTCCTTGCAAGCTTCTGTTACTGCAATGAATTATGTCTCTGTTATAGAGAGTGCAACACATCTCTGCAACCTTGACTGCCATGTCACAACTCCCTCTGAGAGAGTAATTAGATAACCCGAAGTAGACTTGCGGGTATCCACATCACCTGCCATATCTGAATCGGTGTAGCTCATTAACACTGGCTTGTTGCTTCCAAAACATAGTCTCATTTTGGATGTGCCTCGAAGATACTGCATTTTCCATTTGATAGCATTCCAGTCTTCTTTTCCTGGATTTGACATAAACCGGCTGACCAATCCAACTGCGTGTGTTAGGTCTGACCTTGTGCACACCATGGCATACATGAGACTTCCCACTGCTGAGGTGTATGGAACCTGTTTCATTTCCTCATTCTCTGTCTCAGTAGATGGACTCTGTTGCGTACTCAATCTAAAATGGGTAGCAAGAGTAGTGCTAACCGCTTTAGCCTTGTCCATCTGAAATCGCTGAAGAACCTTCTCGATGTACTCCTCCTGTGACAAATATAATTTCTTGGCTTTTCGATCACGATCAATCTTGATGCCAATAATCTGTTTTGCTGGCCCCAAGTCTTTCATCTCAAAAGACTTACTCAATTGCTGCTTCAAATCATCAATCCTCGATTGATTCCGGCCAACTATCAACATATCATATACATACAACAGTAAGGTGATAAAATCATCGTCATAAAATTTCTGAACGAAAATACAATGGCCTGAAGTAGTTTTCTTGTATCCTTGCTCCCCATAACTGACTCAAACTTCACGTACCACTGTCTCAGCGCCTATTTCAAACCATAGAGACTTTTCTTGGGTCTGCACACATAGTCCTATTTTCCTTTAACTATGAAGCCTTCTGGCTTCTCCATATAAATTTCTTCTTCCGGATCCCCATGAAGAAATGCGGTCTTGACATCCATCTGCTCGATCTCCAAGTTGAGGCTTGCTGCTAAGTTGAGTACCACTCTGATGGATGACATCTGCACAACTGGAGAGAAGATTTCATCAAAGTCTATGCCTTTCCTCTGATTGAATCCCTTGACAACTAGTCTGGCTTTGTACCGGGGTTGTAAAATGTGTTCTTGTTGCTTCACTCTGTATACCCATTTGTTCTTTAAAGCACGTTTGCCTTTTGGCAATTTCACCAACTCGAAAGTGTGATTGTCATGCAAAGACTTCATCTCATCTTGCATGGCTTCCTCCCACTTTTCTTTGTTTTCTGTTTCCACAGCCTCCTTGTAGCTCTCGGGTTCTCCTCCGTCAATAAGTAGCACATACTCATATGCAGAGTATTTCATTGAAGGTCGCCTTTCTCTGTCAGACCTTCTCTGTGGAACTGTTGGTGTAGCTTCTGATACTGGTGGTTGATCATGATCATCATCTCTGGGAGCTTCAACATATGTTCCCTCGTGATTGGGAACCTCATCTTCAACATGTAATGGCACATGTGTATGAGGTTCTGGATTCACATCAATATTTATGTATTGCTGGGGCATTATCTTTAGCTCTTTTCTGATATCTTCTATAGTCTGATCTTCAACGAAGACAATATCTCGGCTTCTGAGAATATTCTTCTCAACATGATCATATAGTTTGTAGCCGAAATCATCCAGACCATAGCTAATAAAGACACATTGTCGCGTCTTTACATTAAGTTTGGATCTCTCGTCATTTGGGATGTGTACAAATGCTTTGCACCCAAAGACATGTAAGTGATCATATGATACTTCTTTTCCTGTCCAGACTTGATTAGGAACATTACCTTTTAGTGTGACTGCTGGGGACATGTTCAAAACATGTACGGTTGTGTTGAGTGCCTCCCCCTAAAATATCTTCAATAGCTTGGCTTGTGAAAGCAAGCTTCTGACCCTTTCGGTCAAGGTTCTGTTCATCCTCTCAGCTAGGCCATTCAGCTGAGGTGTCTTAGGATGTGTCGTTTGATGTCGGATTCCTTGCATCTTGCAGTACTGATCAAACAGACCTCTGTACTCTCCACCATTGTCTGTTCTGATGCATTTCAATTTCTTGCCGGTTTCTCTCCCTATCAGGGCATGAAACTCCTTGAACACTCTCAACATTTGATCTTTCGTCTTCAAGGTGTATACCTATATCTTCCTTGAATGATCATCTATAAATGTCACAAAATAAAGTGACTCACCAAGTGTTCTTGTCTGCATCGGACCACATACATCTGAATGTATGAGATCAAGTACCTCATGTTTTCGTTGAGGCGTGGAGCTCTGGAAGGACATCATGTTCTGCTTTCCAGCCATGCAGTGTTCACACTTCTGTAAGTGTGAGCTCTTCAACCCGGGAAGAACATTCCATCGACGCAGTGCTTCCATCCCCATTTGACTCATATGACCGAGCTTTTTATGCCATAACTCGGCTGCCTCATTACTGTTGACTGTATTTATGCTGTCATTGGAAATTTTAGCGTGCATCAAAGACATTGTTGAGTATTTCTTACCTCGTGCCATCACCATTGATCCTTTAGTGAGCTTCCATGTGTTGTCACTAAAGGTGCTGCAGAAGCCTTCATCATCCATCTTGCCTATTGAGATCAAGTTTAACCGGATATCTAGGATGTGCTTGACTGACGTGTCAGACACGTGGCGCTGACGTGGCGGCTGAATGGATGATAAGTGACTGCTGACTGGTCTGCTGACGTGACGTGCTGACTGTGCTGCTGACTGTGAGTGACAACTGATGTGGCGCTGACTAGATGATAACGTGGTAGCTGACTCAGCGTCTTCAACCTTCAGCAGCGTTTGGCGGAGCATGGCGCGCGTGAGATGTCTTCTGCTTGGCGCGTGCGGCGCGTGAGACGTTGTTGGACCTCCGTTCGATCACCGGAAAATACCACCGTGCTCATCTCGTCGTGAAAAAGCCGATGGTATGCTCAAAACTGATTTTTGACAACTTTCATCGGAATCGATTTTCTGAACTGAAGCTCTGTTTCTGAGTTTCGGGATCCTTCCATTTAACCTAGCTCATGATACCACTTGTTGTGATATAAACAATCACTATAGAGGAATAAAAGAATAACAAAGCTTAACCCAAAGTTTTATAAAAAAAAACCTCTAAAACACTCTTTACTCTCTGTATTGCTCACTCTCTGGTTTTTGGGATGCTTAAGAATGAATCTGAGGCTCCCTTTTATAGTGCCAAAACGTGTGCTAAAGTTCCACGCGTTTTGCCAACTTCTTGAGAGCTGGCCATCTTGGCCATTCATGCATTTGCATGCATGCTGACGTCAACACCTCATCTCCAATATCTCTCCACTTCACCAGGAACTCATTGTTGGACAATTATGACCCATATCATCACTATTTGTAAAAGACATGGTGTTTTTGTAAAAATTAACTATGTGACAAAGAAAATTGCTCTTTTATCATTTTGTAATTGGATTACTTGGATATATGTAAATGATAAAAGTCCATATGATTAGTACCAGATTAATAAGATATGAGACAATATTAATCCACGAAAGATTTAATCATTAAATATCCCTAGTTGTAGTATTATCGAGACTGGACATCGATAATGTGGAATAGACTAGTATTACACTTGTGCGCGTTATGGAAGCTTAACGACATAGTTCTCATATATTTAAGTTTTGGATACTTATGCAAGTGTGATAGGAGGTTCTGTTAGCCGTTGGACCGGGAACAGCTTCGCTCTGGATAGACCCCTCGGAATCCCATTGGTAGTATGACTATGTGTCTATGGGAATCCGAATCAGGGTAGGTGTATGTGGTCTTAACCTGAGACTTGCATCGCTAATACTTGCGACAATCAATATACTTTGGTTTTGGTCGTCCAGAGCTTTAACAGGTTCTGTGTACGCCTCTTCAGGGTATACTGAGAATCATAGTGTATTGGGTGTGATGTCAAGATGGAAGTATCACTTTAGTCATATGGAGACGGTGATCACGCAGGGATACATAACTAGTACTCTTAAATGCTGCAGCTATCGGGATAGTATGACTAGGTCATGATTATCCAATTACAGAGACTATTTACTAGTGATCCGATCTATGCTTCGTATGGGGCAGACACAATTCCAGCCCTAAGCCTAGCATGTGACATCCGATATTGGATCGTATTACGTAATACATAGTATACTACGTCTGATACAGATTATATATTCTTCGTTGAATATTTATAGAGAATTGGGTAGGCACGGTGCTTTGCTAGAAGCCAACCATGTTTTATAAATCGGTGAGAATGTTGTACTGGGTACGCACATGTTCGGATGGTCCGATAACCATATTTACTGCCAACATATCCAGGGATCTCTTGGGTCGCTTCCCAAAGATTCACCGATGACATTTGACTCAAACAGAATTAATCTGGGATTAATTATGAGAGAGAAAATTAATTTGGGATTAATTACGGCAATAATTAATCTGGGATTAATTACGACAAGAATTAATCTAGGATTAATTATGAGAGAAAGAATCAATCTGAGATTAATTGCGATAAGAATTAATCTGGGATTAATTCATCTTGAAGAGAGAACACGATTAATTTGGAATTAATCGGCAAAATAAATTTAATAGTTAAATTGAATTTTACTATTTAATTTATTTAATTGGGCTAAAATAATATATCAGATATATTAATTGAAATTGGATTTCAATACAGAATTAAAATTGGATTTTAATTCAAGCGAACGAATTAATTTGGAATTAATTTACAAGCGACTTTTGTAATAATTTTGCGAGGCATTATTATTTAATTAAATTGGATTTAATTACGTCGCGACAGAAAACTCGTTTAGTCGGATTAAACGAACCGGGCCCAAAGTGTGTTGTGTAAGCCAACTAGAATTTGGAATTCCAAATTGGGTGGGACCCACAACTTACATCACTAGTCACTATTAGTGATGGAAATAGTTGGCATTTAAAAGGCATCTTTTGCCTACACACACACACAACTTTAGAAGTCAATATTTTGTATTATGTTTTTGGAAAACACAAATACACTATTCACACTTCTCTCTTTCCTCTCCATCTCACCATGGCCGAATTTCTTCTTCTTGGAGGAGGAATTTTTGCTTCAATTTTGTTCAAGCTAGCACTTAAAGGAGTCAAAGAAAGGTGATAGGGAAACTCACCCAAGAGTTTGGAATTCAAAAGGAAAGCTAAAGTTTTGAACTTCTCTCATCCGATCATTGTAAGTTTTTCCGCAACTTATACTTGATTATTCACACACAAATCATGATTTAGAGATCCTTGGCATGTCTAGGACACTAACAATGGTATCAGAGCCATATCTAAGCATGATTTGATTCTAGGGTTTATATACTTTATTTGGGGATTTTTTGCTTGGAGCTTATAAATTTCTAAATTGGTTGTTTGGATGTGTTTGTATAATGATGAATTGGATTTGTGCATCTTTGGATTTGTGAAAAATTGATTGGATTAATTTTCCCCAAAATTCACCACTTGGCCGAATACTATACCCTAGAAAATGCTCATGGTAAATTTTGAAATTTGACAATTAGATATGTTAAATGCATGAAATGAATATTGATTATTGATTTAATTGGATTGAAATCAAAATTGAATGTTATTTTATGCAATTACCGTGAGCTTAAGCATGTTGGATGAGTTGATTTTGCTTCAATTTGTGTTGGACATGAATTGGATTAAAACATGATTAATTAATTTAATTGATGTTTTGGAAATATTGGATTAATTAATTAATTTTGGTAATTGCACTTTAATTAGATTAATATGTAATTTGGAATAATATATTAATTTAATTTATTGTATTTGGGCTTAATGAGCTTGGTTGGGCCAAGTATGGTTTTGGACAATTGGGTTGGATCCAATTGGGCCTAAAATCATTTCCATAAAATCCAAATATGACAATTGGGCATTTAAAACATTTAATTGGGGCTAATGGACCTAAATTGATTTTTGGCATATGGTGAATCCTATTTGGGCCTTGGCATTTTGGGTTTGATCCATATTGGCCAAAGCTCATGCCTAAAGAATTAATTGAAAGTCCATTGGACTTTAATTAAATAGTATTGGATGATAATTGGGCCTTTGAGACCCATTTAGATTGGATTTGGAATCCAAGTCTAAAAGACACTAAAATAAATGTAATTATTTAATTTGGAATTAAATATGAATTAGTATTGGATATAATTTAAAATTATAGTTCGATATAATTCAAGAATACTTACTTTGAGTATTTATTCTTAAACGAGTTGGACTGGCGCAAATCAAATCGTTGTTTGAACATTGGATGGTCATTAATTCAAAGATTAATTAATTGGATTAGATTGATTGAATAACATGCTTTGTGTGAATACTTGGATGTATTTGTATGAATAATGTATATCGGATGAATATTAGAAGGGTGGGGTCAAATTTGGAAATTTTTGTAATAAATTCGGAATTTATTAAATTGAACCTGCGTGTCCAGCCTTTCACCTCCTTATCTCTTTGTATTTCTCTTCTCTCAAATTCCCCTCAATGCAAATGAGATTTCTCTAATGTATTATGTAATTGGGTAGAAGTATGTAAAGTGCTAGCGGGAGAGATAGGAAATTGAGAGATTTTTTCTAGGAACAAATTGTTATATATCCATCTGCATATCATTATTAAATTTTATTTGCGCCTTATTATGCTTTTAGAATGCATGTTTAAGGGTGTATGATGAGACCTAATCAAAGATAATAAATTGATTGCCAATTTACGCGAAAAACCCTCACTTTAATATTAAGCGTTTTCATTCCATTGAGTGGTTCTCTCTCAAGATCCAAGATTGACATTGGTTTGTTGGCCAAAGTCAAGATCATTTTCCATCGCGGATATGTTTGAACCACAAAATCTTTGTTATATATCCCATGTCTTGGGCAGTTGTGATTTGTTGGCCAAAGTCAAGGTCACTTCTGTACATCGACGTGGATTACGAAGCTTGCACACTGTCAATGGATCACTCTTAACTGGAATCATTAAGCTTGTTGAGCGAAAGCCAAGGCTTAGTTGATTCAGAGGAAAAAGTTAGGAAATATATATTGGATATATATCTTGGACTTGGAGGTCCACCTACCGGATCTAGGAATTGGATGAGATCCAATTGATCTTAGAGATCTACCTAGTTAAGTTTCATACAACTTGTTGGCCAAAGTCAAGGTTGTGTGTTATTTAACGGGATCCTAGCCCACTAGGAAACTGGGTTTCCCGAGTACTCCACAGAGGGTTAGAGGCTTGCCGAAAAATAGTGGGAGGCCAGTATTAAATTTGCAATTTCGTTTAATACTTGCTAAACACGCTCTTTTATTATTATTTATCGTCGTTATAAATATATTAGTTGGACTAATATTGCATATTGCTTTCTTTGAACAGTTAGACTGTACAAGACACTACTCCATTTGTAGTTGGTTATATAGTTGGACTATAGTAACCATTGCATTTTGAGTGTACTCGAAATCGTTGATTGAATAGTTAGACTATTGTAATCGAGATGGATGGAAAAATTAGCATTAGTGACATCATCATGGGCGATAATGTCTTTAAGGGTTCCAATTTCCCAGATTGGGAGATGAATCTCAGGATAGTCCTGGGAGCCGAGAAGTTACTCTATGTCATAGAGAAACCTCTCGGGCCTGAGCCCGGAGTTGAGCAAATAGTAGAGCATGAGCTTTGGAAGACTCATAGTGATGATAAATTTAGTGCTCAATCCGTCATGCTTGCCGCAATGACTCCTCAGTTTCGTCGTCAGAACAAAAACTGGATCCTTATAGTATGATGTTGAAATTGAAGGATCTTCACAGATCTAACCTTAGATCTCAAAAGTATGAATTGCAAAATAAGCTCTTTCGCTCACGTATGTCAGATGGTACATTTGTCGAGCACTTTGTGTCGCAGATGATTGCTGACATCGAACAGCTAGGTCAGCTAGGCATAACCTTCAAGGCCGAGACTTCCATAGATTTGATCTTACAGTCTCTGCCCGACTGTTGGGGCGGGTTCGTCATGAACTATAATATGATGAACCAAGAAACGAATCTTGGAGAGTTAAAGGCGATGCTGAAAGAAGTAGAGCCAGAGCTTCTGAATGGCAAGAAGCGCGAGGCGCACCTTACTTCGACATCCCAGAAGGCCAAGGCTTGGCCGAAGGCTTATAGGGGTGTGAAGAAAAGGAAGAAAAAGGGCAGGGCCAAATCACCGAAGTCTTCTGGGAAGACTAAGGACATATCCCAAGACGTCTGCCTACATTATAGCAAACTGGGTCACTAGAAGCGTGACTGTCGTGAGTACAAGGCCGAGTTGAAGGAAGTGAAGACGGGCAATGCTCCGGCTTCAGGTATGTTTGTTATAAACATGTCCAGTACTGGTTTTAAAAATTAGATTTTTGATTCTGGATGTGGTACTCACATATGTACTGATGTGCAGGATATGCTGATTAGCAGGATACTGGCTTCAGATGAGATCGACCTGCGAGTCAGAAACGGGACGAGAGTCGCTGTTTTGGCCGTTGGGACCTATGTTTTGTATCTGCCCTTGGGGCATGTAATTACATTAGGTGACTATTATTTCGTACCTAGTTTGACTAGGAACATCATCTCTGTATTTTGTTTAACCCGTTGCGGGTATACCTTTGTATTCCGGAACACTGGGTGTTTTGTATATAAAGATAAGATTTTGATATGTACAACATATGTTAATAATAGTCTTTTTATTTTGAATGTAAGTGAATCTCAAACATATAACATGACAGACAAAATGCTCAAATTGAGTAAATCAGATGAGACTTATTTATGGCATTGTTGTCTGGGACACATTAACAAAACTCGTATATCCATAGTTTCAAAGAGTGGATACCTGGACAGATTTGATCCTAGTTCATATGACATCTGCGAATCTTGTTTATTAGGGAAAATGCCTAAAATGCCTTATGGCGGTAAATGTGTACGTGCCACCAAGCTGTTAGCCCTCGTTCATAGTGACGTATGTGGGCCCATATCTAGCTAGGTTAGAGGTAGTTATGAATACTTCGTAACCTTTACGGATGTTGCATCGCGTTATGGTTATGTGTATCTTATGAGACACAAGTCGGAAACTTTTGATAAATTCAAAGAGTTTCGACACGATGTAGAAAAACAGACTGGAAAAAGCATTAAAACATTGCGGTCGGACCGTGGTGAAGAATACTTATGCAATGAGTTTCAAGATTACTTAAAAGAATATTGTATTCTTTCACAGTGGACTCCTTTCGGAACACCTCAATTGAACGGTGTGTCCGAACGGACAAACTGAACTTTGTTGGACATGGTAAGGTTAATGATGAGTCGCACTGAGCTACCAATTTCCTTCATGGGATACACATTGAACAGTGCAATACTTATTTTGAATAAGGTTCCGTCAAAGTCTGTTGGACAGACTCCATTTGAAATATGGACAGGAAAGAAACCGGGTTTCTCATTCCTGAAGATTTGGGTATGCTGGGCATATGTTAAACGTTTGGATGGTACCAAACTAGAACCTAAATCGGATAAGTGCCTATTTGTAATTGGTTATCCTAGGGAAACCAATTTCCACAACCCACAAGAGAACAAAAATATTTGTTGCTCTCCATGCGGTTTTCCTTAGAGGAATTCCTAAATGCAGTGGTAAGTGGGAGGAAAGTAGAACTCAATGAAAATCAGAATGATACTGTTCCTGGCACCGATCCCCTCATGGAACACGAACAGTTCATCAGGGATGAGACTGTTCCATAATCTTCTAATACACAAGAACCGTGTAGGTCAGAGAGAGTCAGAAAACAACCTAAGAGGTATGGGTTTCTGATCTCACCTCATGTAGATATTAATCTTATTGAGGAAAATGAACTGGCTACGTATGAAGAAGCGATACAGGGTATCGACTCCGCTTTATGGCAAGAGGCCATGAAGTCCGATATGGATTCCATGTATACAACCAAGTTTGGACATTGGTTGATGTACCAGAAGACATTGTGCTTATTGGTAGCAAATGAGTCTTCATGGTGAAGACAGACATGGATGGCAACATACAAACGTACACATCTAGGCTTGTAGCGAAAAGGGTATCGTCATCAACATAATGTCGATTACGACGAAACCTTTTACCCGTTGCCATGATTAAATCCATTCGGATAATGCTTGCTAATGCTGCATATTTCGATTATGAAATATGACAGATGGACGTCAAAACCGATTTCCTTAACGGAAACCTTTTGGAGGATGTTTATATATAACAGCCTGACGGTTTTGTCGTGCCAAAACATGCAAACAAGGTTTGCAAGTTAAATCGATCCATTTACTGATTGAAGCAAGCATTGCGTTCTTGGAACCAACGTTTTTGATGAAATCATAATGGTATATGGTTTCATTTAAAATGATGATGATTCTTGTGTATATAAAAAGGTTAGTGGGCGTGCACTGACATTGATTGTCCTATACGTTGATGATGTATTGCTTCTTAGCAATGAGATTCCCATACTAAAATCGATGAAAGCTTGGCTTTCATTAAAATTGTCCATGAAATTCTTGGGAGAGGCAACCTTTATTCTAGGAATAAGGATCTACTGGGATAGATCTAAAAGTTTTTGGCACTCTCCGAGAACTCGTACATTGACAAAGTGTTGAAGAGATTCAACATGGATCAGTCCACGAGGGGCTGCTTCCGATGTCACATGACGTCTCTCTATCTAAGAACATATGTCCTAAAACTCAAGATGAGAGAGATTCAATGAATCAGATCTCGTTCGCTTAAACAGTCGGATCGATCATGTATGCCATGACATGTACGCGACCCGGTGTCTCATATGCTTTGAGCATCTGCATTCACAATCAGGCCGATCCAGGTGATGGTCACTGGATTGATGTAAAGAACATCCTTGAGTATCTTAGACGAACTAAGGATGTATTCTAAGGTCTATGGAGAAGGAGAACTTGAGGTGACTGGGTTCACCGTTGCAATTTTCCAAACCGATAAAGACAACTGTTAGTCGTAATAAGGGTATATATTTTGTTTGAATAACGGAACAGTGAGCTGGAAATCTTCCAAGCAAGATATTGTTGCCGATTCAACAACGGAACGGAATACATTGCTGCGGCTGAGGCATCAAAAAAAGCATTTTGGATATATAAATTCCTAATTGGATTAGGAGTAGTTCTGTTAGCAGCTAAGCTGGGCTACAACACAGGCTAAGTGTAGGCATTGCATTTTTGCATGTGAAACCCGATGATGAGTCTCGGTTGGAGGCACTACATTTTTAAGTTAACGATATTGCGGGAAACGGACGTCGGAAGGGGAAATTCGGAATAAGTATGTCATCAAGCTCATTTCACAAGTTCACTGTTTTCGTTCGTGCTGCGTTCGTTACCACGTTCGAACGTCAAACAGATTGCGCGTCGCGTTCGTGCAGCGTTCTAAGAGTCGTTCGAACGGTGTCGGTATTTCTGGTTTTGCTGCAAGGCCCACACGTCCAAGGCCCTTAAATTACACCCAAATTAAATCAAATATTAATTAAATTAAACATTGAATTAAATAAAATAATTAAACCATTTACCAATTAAATAAAACATAAAATATAATCATACATAATTTAGATAAATCAAATATATTAACTTCCTAACTAGACAAAATCATATACTAAATTAAAGAAATATCATGCCTAATTAAATCACTCATAACCAATTTAAGGATATTGACTTCCTAATCTAGACCAATCTTGTCTCCATCAAATCTTTGACTTTCCTTGCTCAATACTAAATCAAATCCCTTCCTTGTGAGACAAGGAGAAGCCCTAGCCCTTCTCTATATAAACAACATCTAACCAAGACATGCACTCCCCTAGCTCATACACATAACTCACATGCAAATCACAACAAAAAAAGCCCTAGACATTACACGCAAATCACAAGAAAGAAGCAACAAAATTTCTCTCCATCTCCTCCACTCTCACCACCGAATACCCATCCTTTAGACATCCCCTTTTGCCGCATCTTTAGCCCCCTTTCACAGCCCTAATCCACACCAAAATAAGCCTCAAATACAATAGCCACTTTCCACCAAAAACAGCAGCCCAAATCACCCCCAAAACAGCAGCAAAATCCTCCTAAAACAGTCTCTAAAATCCTTAAAACAGTAACATAAAAAACTACACTTATAATCCCTAAAATAATCACAAAAACTGCACTTAAAACCTTTAGAAAACACCCAAAATAGTCCGTTGAAACGTCAAAACAGTGACCTGACAGTGAGCAGAAAATACAGAGGAAACAGCAGCAAAACGGAGGCCAAACAGCAAGCAAAACAGCAAAAGAGAGAGCTAAGACGCTAAACCAGTGAACCGGAGAAGTTGAGGAGCTTTACCCTTCCGATCTCCGTGAAACGCAAGTCCGAAAGTCGACAAAAAGGTTAGACCTGAGGGTATTTTCCACATTCGTTTTCTGTTTTATTTTTATTATTTATTGAATATTGTTTGCATGATTGTTATGTTGAAATGCATGTTGTGGCCCTTGAGTAGATAAATATGCATGTATTACGAAATATTGTATGTTGTGGCCTTGGAATAAAATGAAAGATGTGTCAACTCTCGCGGTATATCGGATGGAAACCCGTACATAAATTTCATAGCCGATTCCGAATGGACGGTAGTATGATCTGTACTCGGGATACAACTCCACATACCGCTTGAGTAAACGACACATTCTTTTGTTTTATATTACTTTGATTTATTTATTTTTCATCATTTAAATTCTGCATGTTACTTGTTTATGCATGATGCGATCGAGCGCATGGGCTTAGTAAGTCGGATTAAAGGTCCCCTATTTGGAGGGGTTAAAACCCTTTACCACGATGCTTTGCCGCGCCGGTTGATGTGTGTTCGGTTGAATGTAAGAAATATTCAATCGGGCATACTAAGTTTGATATTATTATCTTTATTTTTGTATGCATGACGCGATCGAGTGCATGGGCTTAGTAAGTCGGATTAAAGGTCCCTTATTTGGAGGGGTTAAAATCTTTTACCACGATGCTTTGCCGCGCCGGTTGATGTGTGTTCGGTTGGATGTAAGATATGTCCAATCGGGAATACTAAGTTTGATATTATTGTCTTTATTCTTTGTATGCATGATGCGATCGAGCGCATGGGCTTAGTAAGTCGGATTAAAGGTCCCCTATTTGGAGGGGTTAAAATCCTTACCACGATGCTTTGCCACGCCGGTTGGTGTATATTCGATTGGATGTGAGATGAGTTCAATCAGATACGTGAGGTCCCACATTGTGGATTTGTTTGTCTATGAATGTGTTACATGCATCAGGTCTGGTTCCGTTCGAACGCGTTCTCGAACGCCACACGAACGTGAACCTTCTGTTTACTTCGAACGCGTCCTCGAACGCTATGTGAACGCGCACGCATTTTCTTAGTGTTTCATGCATCAGGTCTGGCTCCGTTCGAACGCGTTCTCGAACGCTATACGAACGCGAACCTTCTGTTTACCGTTCGAACGCGTTCTCGAACGCTACGCGAACGCGCACCCACTGAACTGAGTCCTTTTCATCAGATTTCATACATAATTGTTCCTAGTAGCTATCCATTCGTATGATGAACCTGATTGCTTCTCTGTATTACGCAAGATTGTGTAGGTGTTGTTCATCTGTATTCCCCACATGTATGAGTACAATGTGTAACATATTACAATTCATATATCCATGTCGTTATAGCATTTGAGTATTATTCCTTGTGATATATCGGATGGAAACCAGACATAAATTCCGTAGCCGATTCCGAATGGACGGTAGTGCGGTCTGTACTTGGGATACAATTCCATGTACCACTTGGAAAAATGCTCACATGTGTGTGTGTCCATATTAGTTATCTTCTTTTGCACCACGTCATATCATGCTTACTTTAATGCCTAATTGCATCCTTAAGTGTCTTTTTGCATTATGTACTTAGTTGACTCTTTTATTTACACATGGACATGTAAGGCTGTTTGTTTATGCTTCCGCACGTATAAGTATGACATATCTATGAAATCACATGTTCCCCATTATTTGATTCGCCTTTATGTGTGCTTGCGTGGTTAGTGTGTGCTTGTGTTTCCATGAAAACAATATGCCAATGAAGTTGTATGTTCGTTGCTACTTTGATGTACTTTCAAACATGTAATCTTAGATGTGAAATACATGAATTTAGGTGTAAGTTTTATCTTTGTGCATATGGATTTAGAAGCATGATACTCTTGGAAATAAGTGTTACTTAAGCTTGATTAAATTATTACACAAATCCTTTCATTACAAGTGACATAAATAAGGGACCATTCCGAACCCAACGGTTTGAGGTCTTCCCTTGCGAGGGGTGAGTGCAGCCTTAAATCTCATTTTCCCGGTCCACACAGGATGGCGACTCCATTATTCTCCGGTTTAGTCCCCGTGGCTACTCCGTACTCCCGACTAGGCCGCGAGCCTAGAACAGCATGCGTCGTCTAGTTTCTGTGTCCCACAGTCTGGCGACTCCACTGGGGATAGAGAATCTGCCCCGAAATATTGTCTTGTAATGTTTGGATTTATGTTCTAATTGACCGGGTCTATAGTGGATAAAATATGGGTTTAATCAAGGGCATTTTGAGGCTAGGTAATGGTTTGGTGTCTTCCTTCATTCACTACCTTTCTAGAAGGAAAAGCTGTGAAGGCACCTATATGGCCATCTACTCGTAGCCTATTGTGATGGACTAATTTGGAGGACTCGTTGTTTATTCCTGTCACCAAGCGATAAGAGCCTAAGGGGCTAGGGTACTTAAGAGAGCCTCGCTCCACCCTCCATCTGGGGAATCTACAACGGGAAATCCATTTGACAGTCAGTCACACGCCATAGCTCATTGGCACGTACCTTAGTGTATAAAAAAGGGTGCGCTCACTTGGTCGCTCGAACCCTTGATTGGGGAGACCTAGTTGTGGGCCACCCTTCGCCGGTGAGAGCCTTTGTCTACACTCTTGCAAACCCACCCATAGACCGGGTTTGTATGGTTAAAGTAACAATTATTTCCTTGGATATGTGCTTGTGGACCATCCTCATTTGGATGCAGTTGGACTATTGTCAGAAATGCGGACTTGCTTTGCCATTTAAACTGGGGCAAGTTCGTATCTTATGACCACTAGGCCCAAAGTTTCTGAAATGTTGATGGGCCATTCTGTAGAAATCATTGTTTTATGTTTGCATTATCTTTCTTTTATGCTTGTGTTTGGGAACATCGTCGTTTGGATCCATTTGGACCATTTGTCATGGGATATGGGCTTGTTGGGCCATTTAAACTGGGACAAGAACGTATTTTACGACGATTGGGCCAAAAGCTTCTAAGTGATTGATGGGCCACTTTGTGCCTGTGTTCGGAACATTACCGTTTGGATTTAGTTGGGCTCTTTTCCATGAGATGTGAATTTGTTGGGCCATTTAAACTGGGATGAGTTCACTCCTATGACAGTTAGCCCAAAAGCTTCTGAAATGATAACGGGCCGATTTGTTTGAAAATTTTAGTGGATTTAGTATGTTATATATATGTTACATGCATCTCATGCACCTCATACATACATATATCATGTTAATACCCTCCATGTCTTAGAAAGGCATCATAGATTCCTGTTGGGTTAGAAAAGATGGAAGACTCACCAAAATACCGAGAACAGACATGAATGAATCAGATATTGAGGTATCCCATATGGATAAGTTGGAAAACAGTCTCACCAAGATTACTGAACAGTTGCAAGCCTTGACTACTGCTGTGGCTGGTATGGTTGTGCCCCGTGCTGGGGAAATTCTGAGAATGTGAGGCGTGAGGAGCCTCCGAATGGGTTGGGGGATGATATCCCACTTTTGATGATGATATGGCAGAGATGCAGCAGGCAGAGTATCTGGGTCTCAGGCAGAGTTACAGAAACATCGGGATCAGGTTGAGTCAGTTACCCGTAAGATGAGGGGTAAGAATGAGGATTTGCTGGATTATGACACACTGACTTTCGAGGAACAGTTGCCGGCACAGTTCAAGATGCCTGATATGGCTAAGTTTAACGGGAATGGGGATCCGAGGGTGCATCTCCGATAGTTTGTATCAGTCATGAGTTCAGTTGGCCTGTCTCAGCGCCAAGTGCAGAAGATGTTTGGAATGTCGCTCGAGGGAGCTCCTGTGGTGTGGTACCACATTTTGGAGAAGAAAGTGAAGGAAGACTGGAGGGAGTTGGCTGACGCCTTCCTGAAACAGTATGTCACTGACCTAGAGATCGATCTGTCACTCCGCGATATGGAGAATGTTAAGCAAAAATCGGAGGAGAGTTTTAAGGAGTATGTGGACCGATGGAGAGGTCAGTTGTTGAAAATGCAGACTATGCCCTCGGAGAAGGACCAGATTAAAATGATCATCAAGGGCACCAAGCCCTCCATCTATGGGAAGCTATGGAGGATGACCTCTATGATTACAGACTTTCAGCAGTTGAGGGAAACTGTCATGGATATTGAGGAAGAAGAAGCCGATAATAGAAAATTCTATGGTTTGAACATGAGGCCCATTGGGGGAACATCGGGAACAAAGCCCGTTTCTGCTGAGATTGCCGCTATCCGGAACCGGAGATTTTCCAACTTGGGAAGACCCCTTTCAAAGGTGCTAGAGAAATTGAAGAGTCAAGGGCTCTTAAAACCCTTGGAAGCCAAACCATTACCCAATCCCCCACCATCACATTATAACCTAAGCCTTTACTGTCACTTTCACCAACAAAAGGGCCATGACACGACAATTGCGCCCGACTCCGCCATGAAATCCAAGACCTGATAGACTCCAAGAAAATACCTGACCCATAAACAGAACAGCCTGACACACACAGAAACCCCATACCCAACTACCGTGCCGTACCACCACCAACCTATATGATCAATTCTGGCCTCCCAGAAGACATTGTCCTAAAATCCTTTCACCCACAAGCCTTTTGCCTGGGAATCTGGGACAGTACTAGTGAAGATGAGACTGAGCAAGGGAAAAAATTTTGGCTTGATTTCTCTAGCAGTGATGAGGAAGAAGTGAGGGGAATGACGCGCAGCGGTCGTTTCTACAATGATATGGCAGAAAAGGGTAAGAAAGTTTTGACAGATGGTAGAGAAGTAGTTGAGACTGTAGAAAATACTGAGGGAGATATAGTGCTGAGGAATTGAGGAAGACTAGAGCACAAGTGAGTATCTGGGAACTGTTATGTGCATCTCGGGAGCATAGCCAGGCCATGGTTGAGGCCTTGAGCAAGATTGTGGTACCGGAAGACGCCAACACAGCAATGTTTGTTGGGTCAGTTCAGAAAGAAACTTTGCAGATATCTTTTTCTGAGGATGAACTCCCGGCGGAAGGAAGAAATCATAATAGGCCTCTATTTATCAGGGCCGAGGTAAGGGGCAAGAGAACTTCATGTGTGATGGTGGATGACGGTTCGTCCATCAATGTGTGCCCGCTGAAAATTCTGGCAAGATTGGGTATGAAAGCAACAGACTTGGACCCCTCCAGCATTACTATTAAGGCTTATGATGACAGCAAAAGGGGAGTTGAGGGTACTTTTGTGGCTATGGTCAAGGTAGGCCCGATTGAAGATGATGTTGAGTTCACGGTACTGGACATCCCGGCTACTTTTGCCTTATTGTTGGGAAGGCCTTGGTTTCACAAACTTGGTGGCGTGCCTTCCACTTTACATCAGATGATCAAGTTCCCGTATGAGGGAGATGTTGTTACTATCCGAGCTGAGATAGATAATGTCGTGGCCGCCTTGGAGATACAACCTTTCACGAGGTTTCAGGTGTCAGCTACTTTTGAGGAGTAGGTGGATCCTAGGGTGGCTAGGATCATGAAAAAAATGAAGTTTGTGCTGGGTGAAGGTTCAAAATTACCAGATTTCAGAGGACAGACTACTCGGAAGGGTTTGGGTACAAGTCTGATGAAGAAAAGCCGAAGGTCAAGAAAAAGGCCTGAAACTGATGGAATGTTTTGTGAAAGCTTCAGGATATCAAGGGGAGCCTGAGCCTGTGGAAGTTAATGGAATTGTGGTACTTGGGTTTGAGATCTTCCAGGATATGTTGGGTAAGAAGCCGATAGTTGAAGAAATTGTGAAGAAAGAAGAAGAGAATTGGGAAGAAGAATTGATGAAGTTGGAGAGCCTGACTCTGGGAGAGGAAAAAAAGCCTGAGGAAAACCTGGTTGCAGAGGAAGAAGTGTCTATAGATGATGAAGACATTTACCTTCTTGATTTGTTTGAATGTACTTCCGCATTATCCAATAATAAAGACATTTCTTTTGCTTACTTGCCTGAGTCATTTCCATTTACTCTGCACGAATCAAGCATATTTGATATCAGTTCGGCCAGAACTACTGTATTTAACTTGGGTACACTTGAAAACCCCAAGGAAATTCTGATTGCAAGTGAAGTTACCTCCGAAGAAAAGGAGAAATTAGAAGAGGTATTGGTCAGATATGCCAAAGTGTTTGCGTGGTCCTATGAGGACATGCCTGGGGTAGACAGAAACATTGCCCAGCACACAATACCAACTTATCCGAATATGAGGCCAGTAAAACAGAAACTCCGACGGATGAGACCAGAATGGGCTGAGAAAGTCAGAGAGGATGTTAAGAAACAGATAGATGTGGGCTTCCTAGAAGTAGTAAAGTATCTTGAGTGGTTGGCTAATATAGTGCCGGTGCCAAAGAAAGACGGGAAGGTCAGAATGTGTGTAGACTACAGAGATCTCAACAAGGCTTGTCATAAAGATGATTTTCCTCTGCCGCATATAGATGTTCTGGTTGATAGTGCGGCTTTATCCGCTATGTATTCATTTGCATATGGGTTTTCAGGTTACAATCAGGTTCTCATTGCTGAGGAAGACAAACACAAGACTGCATTTGTTACTGAGTGGGGTACTTATTGTTACAAGGTAATGCCGTTTGGGCTTAAGAATGCAGGAGCTACTTATCAGCGGATGGCCACTACACTTTTCCACGACTTGATGCACAAAGAGATTGAGGTGTCTGTGGATGACATGATGGTGAAATCAGAGACAAGGGTTGGGCATATTGAAGCACTGGAAAGGTTCCTGCAGAGAGTTGACAGATATAACCTGCGGCTAAATCCCAAGAAATGTGTGTTTGGGGTGACATCAGGGAAATTGCTTGGTCATACAGTGGGAATGGGAGGAATAGAGGTAGACTCCGAAAAGATCAAAGCAATCACAGAAATGCCTGCACCGAAGACAGAAAAAGAAGTTAGAGCATTTTTGGGGAAGATTCAGTACATCAGTCAGTTCATTACCAAGTTGACATCAGTATGTGAGCCTATCTTCAAACTGTTGAGAAAAGATCAGCCAGTGAGATGGAATGAACAGTGTCAGACAGCCTTCGACAAAATCAGAGAGTACTTGGTAAAGCCTTATGTATTGAAACCTCCGAGACCGGGCAGACCTTTGATATTGTATTTGGCTATAGAATCAGAAGCACTGGGGGCAATGATGGTACAGGCAGATGAGACAGGGGTAGAACATGCAGTTTACTATCTGAGTAAGAAGATGCTCCCGTATGAGGCCCGATATCAGGAAGTAGAGAAGATCTGTCTCGCAGTGGTATGGGCTTCCAGAAAATTACGGCATTATTTCCAGTCATACAAGATCCAGGTAGTGGCAAAGGAGAATCCTCTAAAATATCTGCATTCAGTGCATTCGCTAGTGGGGAAATTGGGCAGATGGTTGGTATTGCTGACAGAGTTTGACATTGAGTATCTCACCTCCAAAGTGATCAAAGGGCGAGCAGTAGCAGAGTTTCTGGCATTGCAACCTGTTGAGGGGGATCGGTATAAGTTTGAATTTCCAGACAAAGAGATCCAAGCAATAACAGTTCAGAGATGAAAGATGTATTTTGACGGAGCAGTGAATTACAAGGGAGCCGGAATTGGGATCGTGATAGTAACCCCCGAGGGAGAGACTTTGCCTTTGGCCAAGAGGTTGACATTCAGAGTGACTAACAACATGGCCGAGTATGAAGCATGTGCTTTTGGTTTGACAGCATTGATAGCCTTGAAGGCCTGGAGTGTGGAAGTCTACAGAGATTCTATGTTGGTAGTCCAGCAGATGCGAGGAGAATGGGAGTTGAAAGAAGAACGGTTGAAACCTTACCTTTTTCACCTAAGAAAGTTGGCACAAGTTATCCCGGATTGTAAGTTTCAGCACTTGCCGAGAGAAGAGAATCAGATGGCAGACGCACTGGCTACACTTGCAGCGACTTGGGAAAATCCAGAAAAGTTAGTGATGAGACCGTTGATACTGACGACAGCAAGCAAACCTGTTTATGAGATAGAAAGAATTCTGGAAGTTGAGGTCGACGATGGTAAACCTTGGTATTATGACATTCAGAGGTATCTGGAACATGGTGAACTCCCGGAAGGGGCAGAAAGAAAAGACAGAATAGCCATTCAGAAGTTAGCTTCCCAGTATGTGATTTTGAAAGGGGAACTGTACAAGAGGCAAGCAAACGGTATTCAGTTGAAGTGTTTGAGAAAAGAAGAAGCTCAGCATGTAATGGAAGAAATACACGCCGGGGTATGTGGTCCGCACATGAACGGGTTGAATCTGTCCCGCAAGATAGTGAGACAAGGTTTTTATTGGTCAACCATGGAAACAGACTGCGCGAAGATGGTAAAGCACTGTCATGACTGTCAGGCACATGGTAATTTGAATCACTTACCGCAAACAGAGTTGCACGGGCTGTCAGAGCCGTGGCCTTTCTCAGCATGGGGAATTGATATGATTGGAGAAATTCGACCGAATGCATCGAATGGGCATCGCTTCATAATTGTGGCAGTGGACTACTTCTCGAAGTGGGTGGAAGCCGAATCATTCCGCAATGTTACAGCAAAACAGATGGCAAAGTTTATAGCTCGGAACCTCATTTGTCGGTATGGTATGACGCATCATGTAGTGACAGACAACGGAGTTCAGTTTCAAGGAGAGACGAAGGCAATGTTGCAGAAATACAAGATAGGCCACCACAAGTCATCACCTTACAGGCCGCAGGCAAATGGGGCAGTTGAGGCAGCCAACAAGACTATAAAGACGATTTTAGCCAATATAACAGAGAACTGCAGAGATTGGGCTAAGAAACTACCATATGCTTTGTGGGGGTACAGAACATCAGTAAGAACAGAAAAATGGGCCACCCCTTACTCTTTGGTCTATGTAATGGAAGCAGTAATGCCAGTAGAAGTGGAAATACAGTCTATGAGGGTATTAGCAGAGGCAGAATTACCGGAACAAGAATGGGCCGCACAGAGGTTTGATCAGTTAGCACTGCTGGATGAGAAGAGAACGAAGTCTTTGTATCACATGCAGTTGTATCAGAAGAGCTTAGCCCGAGCATTCAACAAGAAAGTACGCCCCACCAAGATCAGAAATGGTGATTTGGTACTTAAGCAATCAAGGCCGTCGACGATAGATCCAAGAGGAAAGTTCAGACCTAACTGGGAAGGACCTTACATAGTGCAGAAAGTAATGGGAAATGGAGCAGTGAGGCTATCAGACTTGGAAGGGAATGAGTTCACCGAGGCGATCAACGTAGACAGATTGAAACAGTACTTTGCCTGAAAGAGAGAAGACCGAGCATTCACCACGGGAATTGACAGAAGACCTAACCAAACGAAATAAGAAAATCATTCATGCATACTCGTAACACTTCATTATCTTCGTGTTTATTTTTTTTTTTCGTGTTCGCAGGCTCGAAGAAAGGAGAAAGCGGAAATGAGCCAAGCAGCGTCAGCGCAATTTCAATTTTTGGGGATGAGTCCCAAGGGGCGAGGCCCATATAAGCTTGGAGGCGAGACCCACATCAGGTCGGCTTGGGGTGAGGCCCATATCAGCTTGGGGGTGAGACCCCACATCAGGTCAGCTTGGGGGCGAGGCCCATATCAGCTTGGGGGCGAGGCCCCACATCATATCAGCTTGAGGGCGAGGCCAACATCATCAGCAGTTTTGGGATGCGTCCCAGAGTCGAGGTACCCCTGTTGACAGTTGCAGTTCCAGGATGCGTCCGAGGGTCGATGGCCTACTGCATCATCAGTTGTAGTTCCGGGATGCGTCCCAGGTTCGAGGGCCCACTACATCATTTGTTCTAGGGCGAGGCCCTCATTTCCAGCGGTATCGGAATGCGTGCCAGGGTCGAGGTGCCCCCGTTGTCGGTTGCAGTTATTGGGATGTGTCCCAGGATCGAGGTCCACTGCAGCACCAACTCAGCTTGAGGCAGCAGACGAGCCAGATAAGTGAAAATGCATTGCATAACTTTGATAGGATTGTTCAAAGTCACACACTGCACAAGTCCCATCAAAGTGGGGGCGACTGTAGGCATTGCAATTTTGCATGTGAAACCCGATGATGAGTCTCAGTTGGAGGCACTACCTTTTTAAGTTAAGGATATTGTGGGAAACGGACGTCGGAAGGGGAAATTCGGAATAAGTATGTCATCAAGCTCATTCCACAAGTTCACTGTTTTCGTTCGTGCTGCGTTCGTTACCACGTTCGAACGTCAAACAGATTACGGGCGTTCGTGCAGCGTTCTAAGAGGCGTTCGAACGGTGTCAGTATTTCTGGTTTTGCAGCGAGGCCCACACGTCCAAGGCCCTTAAATTACACCCAAATTAAATCAAATATTAATTAAATTAAACATTGAATTAAATAAAATAATTAAAACATTTACCAATTAAATAAAACATAAAATATAATCATACTTAATTTAGATAAATCAAATATATTAACTTCCTAACTAGACAAAATCATATACTAAATTAAAGAAATATCATGCCTAATTAAATCACTCATAACCAATTTAAAGATATTGACTTCCTAATCTAGACCAATCTTGTCTCCATCAAATCTTTGACTTTCCTTGCTCAATACTAAATCAAATCCCTTCCTTGTGAGACAAAGAGAAGCCCTAGCCCTTCTCTATATAAACAACCCCTAACCAAGACATGCACTCCCCTAGCTCATACACATAACTCACACGCAAATCACAACAAAAAAAGCCCTAGACATTACACGCAAATCATAAGAAAAGAACAACAAAATTCTCTCCATCTCTGCCTCCTCACCACCAAATACTCATCCCTTAGACATCCCCCTTTGTCGCATCTTTAGCCACATTTCAAGCCCTAATCCACACCAAAATAAGCCTCAAATACAGTAGCCCCTTTCCACCGAAAACATCAACCCAAATCACCCCCAAAATAGCAGCAAAATCCTCCTAAAACAGTCCATAAAATCCTTAAAACAGTAACATAAAAAACTGCACTTATAATCCCTAAAATAATCAGAAAAACTGCACTTAAAACCATTAGAAAACTCCCAAAACAGTCCGTTGAAACATCAAAACAGTGACCTGACATGAGCAGAAAATACAGAGGAAACACAGTAAAACGGAGGCCAAACAGCAAAGCAAACAGAGAGCTAAGAGCTAAACCAGTGAACCGGAGAAGTTGAGGAGCTTTACCCTTCCGATCTCCGTGAAACGCAAGTCCGAAAGTCGGCAAAAAAGGTTAGACCTGAGGGTATTTTCCACATTTGTTTTCTGTTTTATTTTTATTATTTATTGAATATTGTTCGCATGATTGTTATGTTGAAATGCATGTTGTGGCCTTTGAGTAGATAAATATGCATGTATTACGAAATATTGTACATTGTGGCCTTGGAATAAAATGAAAGATGTGTCAACTCTCGCGGTATATCGGATGGAAACCCGGACATAAATTTCATAGCCGATTCCGAATGGACGGTAGTATGATCTGTACTCGGGATACAACTCCACGTACCGCTTGAGTAAACGGCACCTTCTTTTGTTTTATATTGCTTTGATTTATTTATTTTTCATCATTTAAATTCCGCATGTTACTTGTTTATGCATGATGCGATCGAGCGCATGGGCTTAGTAAGTCGGATTAAAGGTCCCCTATTTGGAGGGTTTAAAACCCTTTACCACGATGTTTTGCCGCGCCGGTTGATGTGTGTTCGGTTGAATGTAAGAAATATTCAATCGGGCATACTAAGTTTGATATTATTGTCTTTATTTTTGCATACATGACGCGATCGAGTGCATGGGCTTAGTAAGTCAGATTAAAGGTCCCCTATTTGGAGGGTTAAAATCCTTTACCACGATGCTTTGCCGCTCCGGTTGATGTGTGTTCGGTTGGATGTAAGATATGTCCAATCGGGCATACTAAGTTTGATATTATTGTCTTTATTCTTTGTATGCATGATGCGATCGAGCGCATGGGCTTAGTAAGTCGGATTAAAGGTCCCCTATTTTGAGGGGTTAAAATCCTTACCACGATGATTTGCCGCGCCGGTTGGTGTATATTCGATTGGATGTGAGATGAGATCAATCGGATACGTGAGGTCCCACATTGTGGATTTGTTTGTCTATGAATGTGTTACATGCATCAGGTCTGGTTCCGTTCGAACGCGTTCTCGAACGCCACACGAACGTGAACCTTCTGTTTACCATTCGAACGCGTCCTCGAACGCTACGCAAACGCGCACCCACTGAACTAAGTCATTTTCATCATATTTCATACATATTCTTTCCTAGTAGCTATCCCTTCGTATGATGAACCTGATTGCTTCTCTGTATTGCGCAAGATTGTGTAGGTGTCGTTCATCTGTATTCCCAACATGTATGAGTACAATGTGTAACATATTACAATTCATATATCCATGTCGTTATAGCATTTGAGTATTATTCCTTGTGATATATCGGATGGAAACCCAGACATAAATTCCGTAGCCGATTCCGAATGGACGGTAGTGCGGTCTGTACTTGGGATACAATTCCACGTACCACTTGGAAAAATGCTCACATGTGTGTTTGTGTCCATATTAGTTATCTTCTTTTGCACCACGTCATAGCATGCTTACTTTAATGCCTAATTGCATCCTTAAGTGTCTTTTTGCATTATGTACTTAGTTGACTCTTTTATTTACACATGGACATGTAATGGCTATTTGTTTATGCTTCCGCACGTATAAGTATGACATATCTATGAAATCACATGTTCTCCATTATTTGATTCGCCTTTATGTGTGCTTGCGTGGTTAGTGTGTGCTTGTGCTTCCATGAAAACAATATGCCAATGAAGTTGTATGTTCGTTGCTACTTTGATGTACTTTCAAGCATGTAATCTTAGATGTGAAATACATGAATTTAGGTGTAAGTTTTATCTTTGTGCATATGGATTTAGAAGCATGATACCCTTGGAAATAAGTGTTACTTAAGCTTGATTAAATTATTACACAAATCCTTTCATTACAAGTGACATAAGTAAGGGACCATTCCGAACCCAACGGTTTGAGGTCTTCCCTTGCGAGGGGTGAGTGTGGCCTTAAATCTCATTTTCCCGGTCCACACCGGGTGGCGACTCCATTATTCTCCGGTTTAGTCCCCGTGGCTACTCCGTACTCCCGACTAGGCCGCGAGCCTAGAACATCATGCGTCGTCCAGTTTCTGTGTCCCACACTAAGGAATTACGGTCTCATCAATGATCCAAGTATGTACTTCGATGGTTTCATCTGATTCGAGAGATCACACATCGTGGCGATGTGAAGATCGAAAGATTGTTTGAGATGATAACCTTGCAGATCCGCTGACGAAAGCGATATCTCAGTTAAAGTTTGAGCGACCCGTACATAGTTCTTGTGTTGGACACTTGAGTGATTGGCTATAGGCCAAGTGGGAGATTGTTGGACAATTATGACCCATAGAATCACTATTTGTAAAAGACATGGTGTTTTGTATAAATTAACTATGTGACAAAGGAAATTGCTCTTTTATCATTTTGTAATTGGATTACTTGGATATATATAAATGATAAAAGTCCATATGATTAGTACCGGATTAATAAGATATGAGACAGTATTAATCCACGAAAGGTTTAATCATTAAATATCCATAGTCGTAGTATTATCGAGACTGGACATCGATAATGAGGAATAGGCTAGTATTACACTTGTGCACGTTATGGAAGCTTAACATCATAGTTCTCATATATTTAAGTATTGGATACTTATGCAAGTGTGATATAAGGTTCTGTTAGCCGTTGGATCGGGAACAGCTTCGCTCTGGATAGACCCCTCGGAATCCCATTGGTAATATGACTATGTGTCTATGGGAATCCGAATCAGGGTAGGTGTATTTGGTCTTAACCTGAAACTTGCATCGCTAATACTTGCGACAATCAGTATACTTTGGTTTTGGTCATCCGGAGCTTTAACAGGTTCTGTGTACGCCTCTTCTAGGTATACTGAGAATCATAGTGTATTGGGTGTGATGTCAAGATGGAAGTATCACTTTAGTCATATGGAGACGGTGATCACGCATGGATACATAACTAGTACTCTTAAATGCTGCAACTATCGGGATAGTATGACTAGGTCATGATTATCCAATTACAGAGACTATTTGCTAGTGATCCGATATATGCTTCGTATGGGGCAGACACAATTCCAGCCCTAAGCCTAGCATGTGACATCCGATATTGGATCGTATTACGTAATACATAGTATACTACGTTTGATACAGATTATATATTATTCGTTGAATATTTATAGAGAATTGGGTAGGCACGGTGCTTTACTAGAAGCCAACCATGTCTTATAAATCGGTGATAATGTTGTACTGGGTACGCACATGTTCGGATGGTCCGATAACCATATTTACTGCCAACATATCCAGGGATCTCTTGGGTCGCTTCCCAAAGATTCACCGATGACATTTGACTCGAACAGAATTAATCTGGGATTAATTATGAGAGAGAAAATTAATTTGGGATTAATTACGGTAATAATTAATCTGGGATTAATCACGGCAAGAATTAATCTAGGATTAATTATGAGAGAAAGAATCAATCTGGGATTAATTGCGATAAGAATTAATCTGGGATTAATTCATCTAGAAGAGAGAACACGATTAATTTGGAATTAATCGGCAAAATAAATTTAATAGTTAAATTGAATTTTACTATTTAATTTATTTAATTGGGCTAAAATAATATATCAGATATATTAATTGAAATTGGATTTCAATACAGAATTAAAATTGGATTTTAATTCAAGCGAACGAATTAATTTGGAATTAATTCGCAAGTGACTTTTGTAATAATTTTGCGAGGCATTATTATTTAATTAAATTGGATTTAATTACGTCGCGACAGAAAACTTGTTTAGTCAGATTAAACGTGTAAGCCAACTAGAATTTGGAATTCCAAATTGGGTGGGACTCACAACTTACATCACTAGTCACTATTAGTGATGGAAATAGTTGGCATTTAAAAGGCATCTTTTGCCAACACACACACACAACTTTAGAAGTCAATATTTTGTATTATGTTTTTGGAAAACACAAATACACTATTCACACTTCTCTCTTTCCTCTCCATCTCACCATGGCCGAATTTCTTCTTCTTGGAGAAGGAATTTTTTCTTCAATTTTGTTCAAGCTAGCACTTAAAGGAGTCAAAGAAAGGTGATAGGGAAACTCACCCAAGAGTTTGGAACTCAAAAGGAAAGCTTGGAGCTTCAAGAACAAATAAAGTTTTGAACTTCTCTCATCCGATCATTGTAATTTTTTTCGCAACTTATACCTGATTATTCACACACAAATAATGATTTAAAGATCTTTGGCATGTCTAGGACACTAACACTCATTGATGCGTTGCAACTTTCCAATCACCCATCTCTTAGCTAATTCAAGTGAGGCCATTCGGTAGAGCACTATTCTACAATCTCTTTTAACAAGCTCTCGATTTCTGGTGCGATGTCTATTCCCCATTCTTCTAATAGGGTAGGAATTGTAATAAATGATGATTCTCGCCTCTTGATCTCCTTATTTAATTGAAATGCATATAAGAGTTCCGCATCAGTCGACGACTTCACCTTAGCCAGCACCATCAAAGACTGACTCTCTATAATCAATAAATTTTCGACAGACAAAATGGAGATTGCTTATTCTTAAGTTGAAAATCCATCCTAAAGACCACCTCAAAATCATTTATCTTCATATCTACAAAATCCGTCCGAACTTTCTAAGTGACAATCTTCACAGGCACTTGCTTCACCATCCCACTTGCGGGTAGCAATTGTGAGTTGACCGCTTTCATGCGACCTGCATCTCACTCTGACACGTGGTGCTAACGTGGCGGCTGACTGGATGACACGTGACTGCTGACTGGTCTGCTGATGTGTCATGCTGACTGTGCTACTGACTATGCGTGACAGCTGATGTGACGCTGACTAGATGATGATGTGGTAGCTGACTCAGCATCTTCAACCTTCAGTAGCGTGTGGTGGAGCATGGTGTGCTTGGTGCACGTGAGATATCTTCTGCTTGGTGTGTGCGGCGTGTGAGATGTTGTTGGACCTCCGTTCGATCACCGGAAAATACCATCGTGCTCGTCTCATCGTGAAAAAGCCTATGGTATGCTCAAAATCGATTTTTGACAACTTTCGTCAGAACCGATTTTCTGAACTTAAGCTCTGTTTCTGAGTTTCGGGATCCCTCTGTGTAACCTTAGCTTCTGATACCACTTGTTGTGATATAAACAATCACTATAGAGGAGAAATGAGAGGAAAACTCTTCTTTATTACACAAATAAAAGAATTACAAAGCTTAAACCAAAGCTTTACAAAAAAAACCTCTCAAACACTCTTTACTCTCTATATTGCTCACTCTCTAGTTTTTGGGATGCTTAATAATGAATCTGAGACTCCCTTTTGTAGTGCCAAAACGTGTGCTACAGTGCCATACGTTTTGACAGTTGGTAAAATGCGTTTTGCCAACTTCGTGAGAGCTAGCCAACTTGGCCATTCATGCATTTGCATGCATGCTGACGTCAACACCTCATCTCCAATATCTCTCCACTCAGGAATTCCTTGCTGCGTTGCAGCTTTCCAATCACCCATCTCTTAGCTAATACTCATTTGACAATTGGTTGCGTGATGAATCTACCAAGTCGGGTCAGCAAGGACTGGCTTCAACTTGCAGACATGAAAGATAAAATAATGCCCTATATTTGATGCATAATCTCAAACTTTCATCTTGGTTCTTTTGGAATAATACGTGGGATCCAAACAGTGATTGCGATAGTCTAATAAAATCTTCCTCTAATAACACATCTAACTATCTATGAAGTTCCGCTAGTTCAAGTGAGGCCATTCGGTAGGGCAATATTCTACAATCTCTTTTAATAAGCTCTCGATTTCTGGTGCGATGTCTCTTCCCACTTCTTCTAATAGGGTAGGAATTGTAATAAATGATGATTCTCGTCTCTTGATCTCCTTATTTAATTGAAACATATAAGCGTTCCGCATCAGTCAAGACTTCACATTGGCCAGCACCATCAAAGACTGACTCTCTATAATCAATAAATTTTCGACAGACAAAATGGAGATGGCTTATTCTTGAGTAGAAAATCCATCCTAAAGACCACCTCAAAATCATTTATCTTCATATCTACAAAATCCGTCCGAACTTCCTAAGTTACAATCTTCACAGGCACTTGCTTCACCATCCCACTTGCGGGTAGCAATTGTGAGTTGACTGCTTTCATGTGACCTGCATCTCACTCTGGCTTAAGCCGCATATGCTCCACCTTATTGATTAAAATGAAGTTGTCGATGGCTTCCGTGTCCACTATAATACTCTTAGCAGCAATCTCAGTAGCCTTCTTTGTTTCAGGTTATTGTTTAGTGCATTTAACATCCTTAGTGCCACCATACGACCATATTATTTTCTCTCCAAGGCATCCTCATGTGTACCATGTTGTTGTTCTTTTTACGTTTAAAACATGGTCAATCTTGTCTTATTGGGGCACTCTACAACGTTATGCGATCCTTCACATATCCAACAAGTTAGAGTTTTTTCCCACTTTAAGTCTCATTCTGCGTCATACACCGTTTAAAGCTTGAGGAAATTGACTCTACTTTCTTGTCAGTTCCCCCAGTTGTCGTCACTCTAACTCTTATCCTTTGACTTGCCATAGTCGGTGCTCGTAGAGATCGTCGGTAGGTTCATGATGGCAAGGGTGGTTGACACACTCAAAAAATTAGTATTTTTTACTCTTAAGTATAAGAGTGTCGAAATAATAAAATAACCCGGTGAGTCCGGAATCAATCCATATAAAATAAATTTAGTAGAATAAACTAACAATACTAATAATACACAAGCAATAAAATAAAGACTAAATTGAATGTGCGATAATTAAACTAGATGTTATGATAATATAATAATTAAATAAAATATTGAGGTTAGGCGATCCATTTATAGTATTTCAAATATAGAAAAATCTTTTTTTTATAATATATAAATTATCATTATTTTCTAGTTATTTATTTCATTATTATATATTCAATTATGTCAAAACATAAAAATCCATCCATATAGGGAGAAATAAAATTGTCTTATAATTAGTCCAAATTTTTACAAACCACTATCTCATATAATATATGGAGTTCAAGTATTACTTATGCTGGTCAATATAGGTTTACCACGGCGGACCTAAGGACTGTTTACAGCGAGTCAAGACTCCCACATAAACAAGAGAGATACAAAGATTAATTTGAAAAAAATATAATTTATCTTTGTATAAAATAACCCGATGAATTCAGAGTTGATCCATAAAGAATAAATTTAGTAGAATAAAAATAACAATACTAATAACAATATACAAGAAATAAAATAAAAGATTAAATCAAATATGGGATAATTAAACTAGATTTTATGATAATACAATAATAAAATAAATATTAAGGTTGGGGAGAAAAATCTTATTTTTTTATAATATATAAATTGTCATTATTTTCCAGTTAATTTATATCATGATTAAGTATTCAATTATATCAAAACATAAAAATTTGTCCATATAGACAGAAATAAAGTTGTCTATAATTAGTCCAGATTTTTACAAATTGTTCTCTCATATAATATGAGGTTCAAGTATTATTTGTGCCAATCAATATGGGCTCACCATGGCGGACCTAAGGACTGTATACAGCGAGTCAAGACTCCCACATAAACAAGAGAGATACAAAGATTAATTCGAAAAGAATATAATTAATCTTTATATAAAATAACTCATTGAATCCAGAGTTGATCCATATGGAATAAATTTAGTAAAATAAAAAAATAATACTAATAATAATAATATACAAACAATAAAATAAAATAAAAGACTAAATTGAATGTGGGATAATTAAATTAGATGTTATGATAGTATAATAATAAAATAAAATATTGAGGTTGGATGATCCATTCTTAATATTTCAAATATAGAAAAATCTTATTTTTTTATAATATATATATTGTCATTATTTTCAAGTTAATTTATTTCGTGATTAGGTATTCAATTATGTCAAAATATAAAAATCTATTCATATGGATGGAAACAAAATTGTCTATAATTAGTCCAGATTTTTACAAACCGCTCTCTTATAATATAGGGTTCAAGTATTATTTATGCCAGTCATTATGGGCTCACCACGGCGGACCTAAGGACTGTATACAGCGAGTCAAGACTCCCACATAAACAAGAGCGATACTAAGATTAATTCGAAAAGAATATAATTAATCTTTGTATAAAATAACCCAGTGAATTCGGAGTTGATCCATAGGGAATAAATTTCGTAGAATAAAATAACAATACTACTAATAATATACAAGCAATAAAATAAAAGACTAAATCGAGTGTGGGATAATTAAACTAGATGCTATGATAATATAATAAGAAAATAAAATACTGAGGTAGGGGATCCATTTTTAATATTTCACATATAGAAAAATCTTATATTTTATAATATATAAATTATCAATATATGATGAGCGAAAAATATATCATTATTTACCGCCCCTTTAACCTAATATTTTGTATGGTTTCTCGAGTTTTATGAATGTTTTGATGTGTTTTTGTGTGTTTTGCAGATAAATAAAGTTTTGGGACTCAATGAAATCAATAAGGACTAAATGTGGAACAAATAAGGACAAAAACTGGACTTGACATTTGGATTTCGGAGGTTGGAAACTTGAAATGGCGTTCTAACGAAGTAAAATTTTGGAAATTTCAACTTTGCGTAATTTTTGTATTTTGGCCATAACTTTCTACTCTGATATCGGATTGAGGTAGAAGACTAAAAGAACTACAACTTTGACGTTCATAATAATTTCGAATTCGGAAGTTTCATGAACGAAATTGATAAAACATCTGAAAGTGTGTTATGTGTAATTATTAAAGTCATTTTCAAAACAAAAAAATAAAATAAAATAAAAAATGAAAATTGTCAAACTTCCACCAAACATGTTGTGCCATATTTGGTGGAGAAATTTATGGAGAATTTGGTGGAGAAATTGGTGAAGGCAAAATTTTGCCTATAAATACCAAACCATTTCATTTGTAAAATTCATACATTCTTCTAGGGATTTCCTTAAGAATACTAAGAAGATTGTATCTTGTTTGTTTATTTACAGCTTTTTATATTTAATTTTTATTTTACGCAATAGTTCTTTATTTATTTTACTTTTCATTCTTTATTTTACTTTTTAGTATGGGGAGGTAACTCCCCTCTACTGGGGTGAATGGTAAAACTTTTATTACTAATATTTAGATTAATCTCCCTTAATTATAATATATAAACTATTTTAAATCCTGAATTAATGGGATACCGCCTTTATGGTAGGTTGGACTTAATTAAATTGATTTTAACCTGACTAAATTGGATACCGCCTTTATGTTCGGTTGAAATTAATCAGAAATTTGACTTAATCAGGATACCGCCTATATGGTCGGTTGGTAATGTCATGCAAAGTTTATATATTATAATAAGGGAGATATCTAAATTAGAAGTAATAAAAGTGGATCCTCTAGCCCCCATCATTTTTTTTATTGTTAATTTATCTATTTAATTTCCAGCTTTTACTTTATGTCATTTACTTTATTTATGTCTTTATTATTCTTAGATATGTGTGGTAACTAAGCCTCGTATCTAGGGCTGTGATGAATTCCAATATCACTGGTTTATAAGTGGTAATTTTATGTTTTGGGTAATATAAAGGTTTATTTATTAAGCCTTAGTCTTAATGCTTATTGTTAACTGGCCATTAATAAGATTGATTTGGTAAACTTAAAATGAACTTGGAAAATGGATTTTAGGTTTCAGCTTTAGACTCAATAGCTCACGATCTTACTTAAGGATAGATAACCCTTAATAGATTTCCTTACAGGATAGGAATATACCTGTCGGGCGGGGATAGCCATAATTGGAACTTAATCTTAATGAATTCAGGTAACTTGGTTAATATAGGAATATGATTAATTGGGTTACACTGGTTGTTTGCATCTGATCATCGGAAGAGACTTTTGCATAATTTCGTGTTCCAGGTTAATAAACCAATATATTACACATTAATGAGATAATCACTTCATCTTTAAAAGATATTGGAAGGATTCACAACCCTAGATAGTTTTTTAATATTGTTTTTTCCTTTAATTTACTTTCGCACTGTTTTATTTACTTGTTTTCAGAAAAAAAAAAATCATCATCCAATCAACAATCAATCTATTAGATACTCGTAAACATTTAACATCATAAATTAATAGCTAAGGTATTGAGTCCTCGTGGGATTGATATATTTTATACTACTTGAGCGATACGTGCGCTTACGTAACGTGGGTGATTTCACCAATCAAGTTTTTGGCGCCGTTGCCGGGGACTTATTTATCTTTTACTATTAATTTTAGGGTTAGATACATTTACTTGTGTCTAATTTATTTTTATTTATTGTTTTTGTTTTCTTGTGTTTCAGGTTCTCAGACACTACATGAGACAAACTAGAAGTTTTGAAATCCGACCGCTTGACCCAGAAATTGAAAGAACCATCAGACAGTTGAGAAGGGAAAGGCGAGAAGGCCAAAAAGCACTGATCAATATAGAACCTGAACCGTTGGAAGTTGCATCACCAATTCCCATTCGAGACAGAACTATTCCGATGGTTGACGGCTTCATTTCATGTATTGTACTTCCTCATTTACCGGCAAATGCGTGTGACATCAAAATAAGCATTCAAATGATACAATGATCAGTACAGTTTGAGGGGAATGCAAATGAAGATCCTAATGCCCAAATCAGCAAATTCATGGAAGTTTGCTGCACATTCAATTACAACTGAACGACTGAAAAGGACTGCGTGTGTTCCCATATTCCTTGAAAGACAGAGCTAAGGCTTGGCTACATTCACTACCAGCAGGTTCCATCACAACTTGGAACACTCTTGCCACCAAATGCCTTACAAAGTACTGTACTCCAGCCAGAACAGCAAAGTTGAGGAATGACATTACATCCTTTGTGCAACATGACTCAGAATCTATCTGCGAAGCTTGGGAGAGATACAAGGAATTGCTCTGGAAATGTTCTCACCATGAGATTGCAAAGTGGCTAAAAGTCCAAACCTTCTACAATGGACTTTCTGGACTAATGAGAGCCACAATAGATGCTGCTGCTGGAGGAGCTTTGATGAGCGGAAAATATATCAATATTTACCGCCCCTTTTACTTAATATTTTGTATAGTTTCTCGAGTTTTATGAACGTTTTGATGTGTTTTAGTTTATTTTGTAGATAAAATAAATTCGGGACTTAATGGAATCAATCAGGACGAAATGTGGAACAAATAAGGGTAAAATTTGGATTTTACATTTGGATTTTGGAGGTTGAAAACTTGAAATGGTGTTCCAACGAAGTACAATTTCAGAAATTTCAACTTTGCGTAATATTCGTATTTCTGCCATAACGTTCTACTCCGATGTCAGATTGAGGTGATTCAAGTTCCAGATTAAATAAGACTCAAAGATCTACAACTTTGACGTTCATAATAATTTCGAATTCTGAAGGTTTCATGACCGAAATTGATAAAATATCTGGAAGTGTGTTATGTGTAATTATTAAAGTCATTTTCAAAACAAAAAAAAAAAAAAATTGTCAAACTTCCACTAAACATGCTTCCATGTTTGGTGGAGGATTTGGTGCCATGTTTGGTGCCATGTTTGATTCCATGTTTGGTGTCATGTTTGGTGGAGAAATTGGTGGAGATTTCTCTAAAAAGCCTTTAGATTTGCCTATAAATATCAAGCTAAACTTTGTAAATTTTTCATGCTTTCTTTGGTAGATTTCGCCATGAAAGCCTAAAAGAAAGTGTCTTGCATGTTTATTTAAGTTTTCTTGTATTTTCTCTTTATTTATTTAATAAACTTTTGTGTGTTTTTAATTACATCATGAGTAGGTAATCTCTTTTTGTTGGAGTATGGGGTGAAACTTTTAATATAATAATTTAGATTTACTCCCTTAATTTAAATAAGTAAATTGAATTAATTATTTACCGCCTATATGGCCGGTTTTACATTATTGGACTTAATTTCCCCCTATATGGTCGGTTTAGGTGCTAACCTTGTTACCGCCTACATGGTCGGTTTATATGATTTTGTTACTGCGTATATGGTCGGTTGGACTTTGGACAAATGACATTCACCGCCTATATGGTCGGTTTTAATATAATTAATTCAAGAAATGATTAATTGATAATGGAGTAATCTATATTTGAAGTATTAAAAGTGAAACCCCTAGCTCCAACATTTTCTTTTATTGTTGAAATTTTCTTTACTTTTTAATTTTCCATGATGTTATTCTGTTTAACTATGCATCTTGTAATTTTAGGCATGTTTTTGTAACTAAACATATTATCTAGGGGTGTGATGAATTCCAATATCACTGGTTTATAATGTTGGTTATTTTATGTCTTGGGTAATATAAATGTTTATTTATTGAATCTTAAACTTAATGCTTCTTGTTAACTAGCCATTAATAATATTGATTTGGTAAACTTAAAATGAACTTGGAAAATAGATTTTAGGTTTTGTCTTAGACTCAATAGCTCACGATCTCACATTGGGGCAATAGACTCTTAGGTAGATTTCCTTACAGGATATGAATATACCTGTCGGGCAGGGGTAACCATAATTGGAACTTAATCTTAATGAATTCAGATAACTTGGTTAACATAAGAATATAGTTAATTGGGTTACACTAGGTGTTTGCATCTGACCATCGGAATAGGCTTTTGCATAATTTCGTGTTCCAGTTTTAATAAACCAATATATTGCACAAACTTAAGATAACCACTTCATCTTTAAAAGTTATTGGAAGGATTCACAACCCTAGATAGTTTTATTATATTGAATTTTCCTTTAATTTACATTCGCACTGTTTTATATACTTTTTTTAGTTTAAAATCACCATCCAATCAACAAACCAATCTATTAGGTACTCGTAAATATTTAACTTCATAAATTGATAGCCTAGGTATTAAGTCCTCGTGGGATCAATACATTTTATATTACTTGAGCGATACGTGCGCTTGCGTTACGTGAGTGATTTCACTGATCAAGCTTTAATGGCAAAATGAGAAGATCAGGCCTGAGACTTAATTGAAGAAATGGCCAACAACAATTCATTGTGGCCAACAGAAAGGAGTATGATTCAACGAATAGCAGAAATCTACGAAGTCGGAGCCAACACAGCAATGAATGCCAAGCTGGATCAGATATGCAAATTCATGAAAACTCTTAGCATGCAGGGTAATGCTGGATCTATAAGTTCACCATATGGAGGAGCACCAGAGTCAGAATCATACAACCAACATGATGAGGCGGTGAATTATGTCAACAATTTCAACAGATAGAGGAACAATCCATATTACAACACTTACAACCCAAGTTGGAGGAATCATCCCAATTTCGCATGGAGCAACAATTCAGGGAAAATAAACAATCCACCGCCAGGATTCCAATAGCAAAACAAATGCCATGAGTATGAAAAAGAACCAAGAATAGCAGAATTGCTGGCTCGGATGAAAAGGCAACAAGGAACATACGATGCAATATTTCAATCCCAAGCATCATTAATTCAAAGCCAATATGCTTCTATAAGGGACCTGGAAAATCAAGTGAGACAACTGGCCAATGCTCAGAGTTACAGACCGCAAGGTACCCTTCCTAGCAACACAGAACTAAATCCAAGGAACAGATGGAAGGAACAATGTCAAGCCATCACTTTGAAAGGCGGCATTGAAATCAACAAAGGTGTTGGAATCAAAGCATCCATTGAGGAAGTTCCAAAAGAAAGCAACGAAGCAGATCCACAGATGGAGGGAAAAGAGGGAAAAGAAAATGATCAAGAAAGATTCACTCATCCTCCACCTTTTCCATAACATCTCTAGAAGAACAAACTAGACAATCAGTTTGCTCGATTCCTGGAGATTTTCAAGAAGCTGCATATCAATATTCTATTTGCAGAAGCATTGGAACAAATGCCCAGCATTGTGAAATTCATGAAAGATATACTGTCACGAAAAATAAGATTGGGAGATTATGAGACAGTAGTATTGATAGAAGAATGCAGCGCCATCATTCAGAGGAAGCTTCCCCCAAAGTTGAAAGATCATGGCAGTTTCATCATCCCTTGCACCATAAGAGAACTTTACTTCGGTAAGGCTTTGTGTGATTTAGGTGCAAGCATTAACTTGTTGCCTTTGTCTATTTACAGGAAACTGCAGATTGGAGAAGCAATGCCTACCTCAGTTACTCTGTAGCTTGCTGACAGATCGCTCACATTTTTTAGAGGTGTAGTTGAAGATCACTGGTCAAAGTCGACAAATTCATTTTCCCTGCAAATTTCATTATCCTTGACATGGAAGAAGACAAAGATGTACCAATCATCCTCGGGAGACCATTCTTGGCTACAGGTCGAACTATTATTGATGTATAAAAATGAGAACTAACCATGAAAATGCAGGTTCAAGAAGTTACATTCAATATTTTCAAAGCCATAAAATTCCCTAATGATGAAAATGAGGAGGAATGTTTCAGACTTGATGTAATAGATAGTATCATCCAGAATACTGATGCAATGCAACTTTCCACGGACAAACTTGAAGCTTAAATCACCAAAATGAAATTCTGGAATGTATCAACTATATTGAAAGACCATTTTGCTTGAGATCGACACCACATGTGGAAAGTTTTAAAATACCAAAAAAGAAGCGAATCAAGCCCTCGATTGAAGAACCACCACAGTTGGAACTAAAGCCACTTCTGAGCCATCTCAGGTATGCATTCTTAGAAGACTCTTTTGATTTACCTGTGATTATTTCTTCATCGATAACATTGGAGCAGGAAGATAAGTTACTGAGAGTGTTACGAGAACACAAGAAAGCCATTGGTTGGACTATAGCAGACATAAGAGGCATGGGTCCATCATTTTACATGCACAATATTCTGATGAACGACGAGTACAAAGCCACAGTGGAGCATCAATGAAGATTAAATCCAATCATGAAGGAGGTTGTAAATAGAGAAATTAACAAATGGTTGGATGTCGGCATAATTTACCCCATCTCTGACAGCACGTGGGTGAGTCCTATGTAATGTGTGCCAAAGAAATGAGGAATAACTGTAGTCACAAATGAAAAGAACGAGCTGATTTCAACAAGAACGGTGACTGGATGGAGAGTATGCATGGACTACAGGTTGTTGAACAAAACAACAAGGAATGATCATTTACCGCTACCATTCATTGACTTTATGCTAGACAGACTGGCGGGACATGAATTCTATTATTTTCTAGATGGATATTCGGGGTACAATCAGATTACTATTGCCCTAGAAGATCAGGAGAAAACCATTTTTACATGTCCGTATGGTACTTTTGCATTCCGCATGATGCCATTTGGACTATGTAATGCTCCTGCCACATTTCAACGTTGCATGATGGCCATCTTTTCAGACATACTGGAACAAAGTATGGAGGTTCTCATGGATGATTTTTCTGTGTTTGGAGACTCGTTCGACCACTGCTTGAAAAATCTGGAAATGGTGTTACAAAGATGTGAAGATACCAACTTGGTACTCAATTGGGAAAAATGTCATTCATGGTGCATGATGGCACTATCCTGGGACATCAGATCTCACAAAATGGACTCGAGGTAGACAAAGCAAAGATCGAAACAATAGAGAAATTGCCTCCACCATCATCCGTCAAAGGGATTCGGAGTTTTCTCGGACAAGCAGGCATTTACAGGAGATTTATCAAAGACTTCTCCAATATTGCTAAACCTTATACAATCTGCTGGAGAAAGATGTGCCTTTCAACTTCACCAAAGAATGTCACGAAGCTTTTGAGATCTTGCAACAGAAGCTGGTCTATGCCCCCATCATAGTAGCACCAGACTGGACGCTTCTATTTGAGGTGATGTGCGATGCTAGTGATTTTGCTGTAGGTGCAGTTCTGGGACAACGCAAAGCCAAACTTTTCCACACCATTTACTACTCCAGCAGAACTCTAAATGAAACACAACTCAACTACATAATAACTGAAAATGAGTTGTTCGTAGTTGTGTTTAAATTTTGTTCCTATCTGTTGGGACCTAATGTGGTGGTCTACACAGATCATTCAGCAATCAAATACCTGATCACGAAGAAAGATGCCAAACCTAGATTGATCCGTTGGGTGCTTCTGCTGTAAGAATTTGACGTGGAGATCTGAGACAGCAAAGGGACAAAAAATCAAGTGGCGGATCACTTATCGAGGCTCGAGAATGGAGAAACAACTGGCAATGAAATGACAATCAAAGAAACTTTTCCAGATGAACAGTTGTTTACCATCAAACATCAGGATGTCCCTTGGTATACTAACTATGTAAACTACATAGTATCAGGAAAATGGCCGTTGGAATGGACACATCAGCAATGAAAGAAGTTCTTCAAGGAAGTCAAGCACTATATTTGGGATGAGCCGTAACTATTCAAACATTGTGCTGATCAATTACTGAGACGTTGTGTCCCACAGGAGGAGGTCAATAGTGTCTTGCAACATTGTCATTCATCACCATATGGCGGACACTTCAGCGGAAATAAAACTGCAGCCAAAGTCCTACAATCAGGTTTGTTCTGGCCCACTATGTTTAAAGATGCTTACTTATTTGCTCTTCAATGTGACAGATGCCAGAGAACAGGAAATATTTCAAGGAGAAATGAAGGACCTCTGCAAAACATTCTGGAAGTGGAGATATTTGATGTATGAGGGATTGATTTTATGGGACCCTTTGTTCCATTATTCGGAAACATGTACATACTAGTTTCCGTAGACTACGTCTCTAAATGGGTTAAAGCGACATCATTTCCGTCAAATGATTCAAAAGTGGTGATAAAATTCCTTAAAAAGAATATTTTCACTCGCTTCGGAACACCTCGGGCAATTATTAGTGATGGTGGCACACACTTCTTGATGAGGTCCCGGATGCAGCCTATGGTGGACAGACCACCACAGTGCAAGTTCCAGAGGGTCCAATCACGAGGTCTCGAGCTAAGAAGATCCAAGAAGCTATGCATGGATTTATACAGAAGATTGTATCTGACTATTCCCGCACTTCTACTTCATTGAGTATGGGCTTGACGCTGGATGAACCCAAGATGGTGAATCTTATTCAGGTCGTGGAGAAACGAGCTACTTAGGCCTATTTTACTATGGTTATTTGACATTTGTTATTTATTTTGGGCTTGATATTTATTTTATTTCGGCCCATTATTTATGTTTGAGTGTTTTCTTTAGATTATTATTTTATGTTTGGGAATTAGGTTAAGCGTGCAAGGGTTTTCACGTGGGGGTAACTTAGCTTAGTTTTAGGATACGCGCTTGTTGGCGTGTTGGTAGTTTCGTTTTTATCCTTGTGGGTTAGGGTTTTGGTTGCAGCCTCCTTATAAAAGGCTAACTTTTTGGTTATGTTTAACAACTCTCTTTCAATAAAATTTTATATCAATTTTCGTTAGCATTGAGAAACCCTCAATTTGTTCTCACTGGTTTTGGCTTATCAAAGGACTGCTAACCCTTTGTGGCGCCCCTATTAGCACTCTAGGTTTTTGTTGCTTGTTCTTAAGAGGTTTAGAGTTTTTATTCGAACTGTCTTGGTTTCTCTTGGGAACGATTTCAATCTTGTGTGGGTTTATCTGGCTTCGCTCTAGGCAAGTTCTCATCAGTTGGTATCAGAGCAAAGGTTCCAAGGTCAGTTTATATATCTGTTCTAATTTTTTTTTATTTCATTCATTATATTATCACGTGTGTTTCTTTCCTGCATTTGTTTTCCAGCGTTTTGTTTTTTCTTCCTGCATTTATTTTCTTGTTTTTTTTTATTTTGTTATCTTATATCACCCTTGTTTCTTTTATTACCTGTGTTGTTTTGCGTCTGTTGTGGGTCTTTTGCTCTCTGCGTTATGTGTATTACTTTTTCAAGATTGTGTTTTTCCCCTTAAACTGCGTTTGTACGATTTGTGTAACCTACGGTTCTAAGACCTCAAACTCCTTGCGGCAGTAGGTAAAACTTTATGAGATTTTGGAAGCAATCGAAATCAGGTCAAATCCACAACACCAAACATTTTAGACGGTCTGCGGGACGTGATTTTTTTAAAAAAAATTGCCTGCGCGTACTTTTTTTCCTAGCAGTCTTATTGTCAAGACGAGGTGATTGAGATAGTTGACTTGTACGTTTTTAAAAATTCCAAATTTCGAGTGTAATTACTTACCTGCTGTCTTATTTGCCGCAATCGCTAGTGTCTTTGCTTTTCCTTCTTCCATTGCATTTAACTAGCCTTTTCTTTATCAATTCTCGTAAAACATATCCGCATCTTATTTCCCTTCCGTTTGTGTCTACCTCTCTGTTGTACTTGTGATTGAGCTGAACAGTGCTATTTGGGACAACATTAAGGGTTTGTTCTTTCCTGCGAGTTCAAATCCTTGAGACTCATCCGAGGGCAAGAGTGGTAAAAGGCAAGAGTGGGTGAGCTTAGTTTCGGGTAAAATCCATTTGAGTGACAAACACGAGAGAATTGGAATTGTGAGGATTTTGTCTTTCTCTTTATTTTAGTTGTTCTTTATTTTATTTTATTTTATTTTATTACTAACGTTTTTTGCAGCTGGATAGTTAAAAAAACAGTAAACATGTCCAGAGAAGGCGCAGCCCCGAGTCAAAGTGCCAATTACCCACAGGAGCCCCAATTGCGGGATGTGGCGAATACTGTGACAGCACTTCAACATGAGTTTGTGCGAGTATTAGAATTGATGAGGGATATTCGAGATGAGGTGCAAGCGATGAGACATAATACTCCACAGAGGAATAGGCCAACACGGCCGACTAGAGCTAATGAGGCAGGGCACGTACCCCTCAGGACTGGTGGGCGGTGTACTGTACCCATGGATGAGAAAGAGGCCGAGAATGAGTTTGATTATGATGAGGAGTTTGATAGAGTATCAGAGGTAGAGATTGGTGAATTTCGGCCTAGAAGAGGTAGGAATAGAAGAGGTAGGAATGAAAGACTAATAAGAAGGAATCATGACAATGAGGAAGATGGTGATTTGGGTAAAATCAAGATGACTATCCATCATTTCCAAGGCAAGAGTGACCCCGAAGCTTATCTAGAGTGGGAACGTAAGCTAGAGCTTCTTTTTGACTGTCATAATTATTCCGAGCTTAAGAAGGTTAAGTTGGCGGTTATTGAATTTACCTATTATACACTTGTCTGGTGGGATCAAATGATGATCAACATTCGGAGGCATAAGGAGCGCCCGGTCACTACATGGGCCGAATTGAAAACAATTATGAGGAAGCGGTTTTTACCGAATCATTACTATCGAGATCTGTATCATAAACTTCAGAATCTTACACAGGGGTTTCGGAGTGTCGAAGACTACCACAAGGAGATGGAAATTGCAATGATTCACGCCAATATCGAGGAGGACTGAGAGGTGACTATGGCCCGATTTCTAAGTGGGTTGAATATGGAGATTGCGAATGTAGTGGAACTGCAACATTACATGGAATTAGAGGACATGGTATATATGGCAATGAAAGTGGAACGCCAACTCAAGCGAAAAACTACATTCAGGGGAAATTCGGGTCCAACCAATACATAGAAGCTGAAATAGAGATAATGACAGGGATGGCACCACATCTAGGTTTAGATCAGAGGCCCCAAAGCCAAGGGAAGATACCACCACCAAGCCTAAACCAAAATTTGAGACCCCACCAAATAGGAGTTGTGACCTTAAATGTTTCAAATGTTTGGGGAGTGGCCATATAGCATCACAGTGCCCTAACAGAAGGACCATGTATATAGGGGTGATGGTGAGGTAATTTCAGATGGTGAGGATGTTATGGAGGAGGCGCCCGAGTTGGAGGTCGCCACTGATGAAGAATGGGTTGAGTATGCAGCCAATCAGGAGTCCCTTATGACCCGCTATGCTTTAAATACCCAGGCCAAGGTTGAAGATGATATGGTACAATAGTGAAAGAACATATTCCATACTAGATGTCTGGTCTAGAACAAGGTATGCAGTATGATTATCGACGGGGGCAGTTGTACTAATGTGGCTAGCACAATACTTGTTGATAAGTTGGGCTTGACTTTACTTAAACACCCTGAGCCTTATCATTTGCAGTGGTTGAATAACAGTGGCGAGGTTAAAGTCAATAAACAGGTATTGTTTAGTTTCACTATTGGTAAATACATGGATGAGGTGTTATGTGATGTAGTCCTAATGCAAGCTGGACATCTGTTACTAGGGCGTCCTTGGCAGTTTGACAGGAGAGTGATGCATGATGGATTTCGTAACAGATATTGTTTTGAGCAAGATGGAAGAAAGGTTACACTTGTTCTGTTGACACCACAGGAAGTCTTTGAGGATCAAATGAAGCTACAGGCTGCTACAGTGCAAACACCCGCGGGCGAGATTGAGAATGAGAGTCGAGGGGATTAGGTTAACAGTTCCAGAGGAGTGAGCGAGAGAAACAGTAAGCATGCACAAAATAATGAGAGTGTGGGTAGAATGAAAAATAGTTTCTTTGCTAAAGAATGAGAATTGAGGAGAGAGTATGCCAAGAATAAAGTGATGATCCTACTTCTGTATAGAGAAACTCTTCCGAGTGCTGATGACACTAACCCAAACACTGTTTTACCTAGTGTGTTTACTTATTTATTGCAGGATTATGATGATGTGTTTGCAGATGAGATACCTCATGGTTTACCACCAATTCGAGGTATTGAGCATCAGATCGACTTCATTTCAGGGGCGGTCATTCCTAACCGACCAGCCTACCGCAGCAACCCTGAGGAAACTAAGGAGCTCCAAAAGCAAGATGAGGAGTTGATGAGAAAAGGGTACGTATAGGAGAGTATGAGTCTGTGTGCAGTTCCAGTCCTGTTAGTCCTAAAGAAAGATGGAACATGGAGAGAATGTCGTGGATTACACGACAGTCAACAATATCACTGTAAAGTATCGCCACCCTATCCCTAGATTAGATCATATGTTGGATGAATTATATGGATCTTGTATTTTTTCAAAAATTGACCTTAAAAGTGGGTATCATCAAATTAGGATGCGGGAAGGGGATGAATGGAAGACTGCCTATAAAATAAAATATGGGCTATATGAGTGGCTTGTGATGCCATTTGGGCTTACAAATGCCCCTAGCACCTTTATGCGCCTAATGATTCATGTCTTGCGTGCCTTTTTGGGTAAATTTGTAGTCGTATATTTTGATGATATTTTAGTGTATAGCGAGAACTTAGAAGATCATGTACGACATGTGCGAGCTGTGTTTGATATTTTGAGGAAAGAATTGTTGTATGCTAATCTAAAAAAATGTGATTTTTGCATGGAAAAGGTGATACTTCTAGGGTATGTCATTAGTGCTCAAGGCATTGAGGTTGATGAAAACAAGGTTAAGGCCATTCGTGAGTGGCCTACACCTAAGAGCATCACTGAGGTTAGGAACTTCCATGGACTAGCCAGTTTCTATAGGAGGTTTGTAAAAGACTTTAGCACTGTCGCCGCACCACTTACTGAGGTCGTAAAGAAAAATGTTGGTTTCCATTGGGGGGAGGAACAAGAGAATGCCTTTAAAATTCTTAAAGATCGATTATGTTCTACGCCTGTTTTGGCCTTACCTAACTTTAACCAAACTTTCGAGATTGAGTGTGATGCTTCAGGTGTCGGTATTGGGGCAATTCTTATGCAGGAACGACGTCCTATCGCTTTCTTCAGTGAAAAGCTCAATGGCGCAGCGCTGTGTTACCCAACCTATGACAAATAGTTTTATGCCCTAGTTAGAGCGCTGGAAACTTGGCGTCATTACCTCTGGCCAAAAGAGGTCGTGATTCACACTGACCATGAATCTCTGTGGCATATCAATGGTCAAGGAAAACTTAACAAACGGCATGCCAAATGGATGGAGTTCGTGGAGACTTTCCCATATGTCATTTGATATAAGCAAGGTAAAGAGAATGTGGTTGCTGGTGCACTTTCACGCAAGTACGCTTTACTTACATCCTTGAGTTCTAAGTTTCTTGGTTTTGACTTTATCAAATATTTGTATACAAATGATCATGACTTCTCTGAGATCTACATTGCATGTGACAAAGACGTTTGTGGTAAATTTTACAAACAGTATGATTTTTTATTTAAAGAGAATAAATTGTGTGTACCTAGTTGTTCTATGCGTGAATTATTGATCCGTGAAGCACATAGTGGGGGTCTTATGGGTCATTTTGGTGTTACGAAAACATTGGATATCTTGCATGGACATTTTTATTGGCCTAAAATGAAGAAGCATGTCATGCGCATTTGTACTGGTTGCATTACTTGTAGGAAAGCAAAGTCTAAAGTTCAACCGCATGGGCTTTATACACCATTACATGTTCCTCAGGCACCGTGGGTAGATATTTCCATGGATTTTGTGTTAGGATTGCCTAGATCTAGGAAGGTTCGGGACTCTATTTTTGTTGTAGTTGACCGTATTAGCAAGATGACACACTTTATTGCATGTCACAAATCAGATGATGCCACACACATTGCTGACTTATTTTTTTGTGAGGTTGTTCGCTTACATAGAGTGCCTCAGAGTATAGTATCGGACATGGATGCGAAGTTTTTAAGTTATTTTTGGAAAATTTTATGGGGTAGGCTGGGAACTAAACTGTTATTTTCCACCACTTGTCACCCACTGACTGATGGTCAAACTCAAGTCGTTAACAGGACCATGTCCCAACTATTACGTACTGTTATTTCTAAGAATTTGAAGTCATGGGAAGAATGTTTACCTTTCATTGAGTTTGAATATAATCGTAGTATTCATTCCACTACTTCTTATTCTCCTTTTGAAATTATGTATGGATTTAACCCACTAACACCTCTGGATTTATTACCTTTGCCCGTTGATGAGAGGGTTAGCCTGGATGGTAAGCGCAAGGCCGACTTGGTCAAGTCCATACATGAGAAAGCACGAAAACACATTGAGAAGAAGAATGAACAATATGTCTCGCATGCCAACAAGGTTAGACGTCGTGTCTCTTTCGAACCCGGTGATTGGGTTTGGGTGCACATAAGAAAAGAGCATTTCCCAAAGCAACGACAATCCAAACTCCAACCCAGAGGCGATGGCCCGTTTCAAATTCTTGAGAAAATAAATGACAATGCCTACAAAGTGGATTTTCCAGGTGAGTATAATGTTTTTGCTTCATTTAATGTTTCTGAATTTTCTTTGTTTGATGCAGATTCGAGGTCGAATCCTTTCGATGAGATGGGGAATGATGAGGTCCATGATGCAGCCCATGATGGACAGACCACCACAGTGCAAGTTCCAGAGGGTCCAATCATGAGGTCTCGAGCTAAGAAGATCCAGGAAGCTATGTATAGATTCATACAAAAGATTGTATCTGACTATTCCCGCACTTCTACTTCATTGAGTATGGGCTTGACGCTGGACGAACCCAAGATAGTGAATCTTATTCAGGCCGTGGAGCAACGAGCTACTTAGGCCTATTTTATTATGGTTATTTGACATTTTTTATTTATTTGGGCTTGACATTTGTTTAATTTCGGCCCGTTATTTATGTTTGAGTGTTTTCTTTAGATTATTATTTTATGTTTGGGAATTAGGTTAAGCGTGCAAGGGTTTGCACGTGGGGATAGCTTAGCTTAGTTTTAGGATACGCGTCTATTGGCGTGTGGGAAGTTTCGTTTTTATCCTTGTGGGTTAGGGTTTTGGTTGCAGCTTCCTTATAAAAGGCTAACTTTTTTGTTATGTTTAACAAGTCTCTTTCAATAAAATTTTATATCAATTTTCGTGAGCATTAAGAAACCCTCAATTTGTTCTCATTGGTTTTGGCTTATCAAATGACTGTTAACCCTTTGTGGCGCCTTTATTAGCACTCTAGATTTCTGTTGTTTTTTCTTCAGCGGCTTAGAGTTTTTATCCGAACTGTCTTGGTTTTTCTTAGGGAACGATTTCAATCTTGTGTGGGTTTGTCTGGCTTCGCTCTAGGCAGGTTCTCCTCACTTCTGCAATAGATACTTCGATGCATTCCTATCCAAATACAAAGTTACTCATAAAGTTACCACAACCTACCATCCGTAGTCAAATGGATAGGTTGAAGTTTCAAATAGAGAGATCAAATTTTTTTGGAGAGAACCATTGGATCAACCAGAAGGGACTGGTCTACAAAACTAGATGACGCATTATGGGCCTACTGGACAGTTTACAAAATACCTAATGTATGTCCCCATATTGAATGGTGTTTGGGAAAGCATGCCATCTGCCAGTGGAACTTGAGCATAAAGTGTAATGGGCACTGAAGAAGTTAAATCTTGATCCACAAGCAGCATGAGGGAAAAGGCTCCACCAACTCAACGAATTGGAGGAATTTAACGAATTGGAGGAATTTCACCTGCAGGCTTATGAGAATGCCAAACTGTACAAAGAAAAGACCAAGAAATGGCATGATCGAAAAATAGTGCGCAGACAATTGGAACCAGGGCAGCAGGTGTTGTTATACAATTCACGGTTGAAACTTTTCCCTGGAAAGCTGAAATCAAGATGGTCATGTCCATTTGTGATTACCCAAGTTTTACCCTATGGAGTCGTTGAGTTGCTTGATCCCAACTCCAATGATACATTCAAAGTTAACAGCCTGCGTGTCAAGCATTACTGGGGAGAATCATTTGAGCGACAAAAAGAAAGTGTCACACTTTCAGATCCAGCCTAATGTTCGGGCAGTCATGTCTAGCTGACGACGTTAAACTTAGCGCTAGCAGTGAGGCAACCTATGAAATTTGTGTATATATTAAGATTTGGTGTGTTTTATTTGGTGTGTTTAATTTTGTAGGTAAAGTCACACACATGATGGAAGACGTTCTCACAAATCTTCACAAGCAATTTCCTTCTCTTCCTCAAAACTCTCTGATGAAAGTCTACAAAGCTCGAATGGAATGAATGAGACTACTAATGATCAAAGGTATCTCTAATGACATTCGTTGGTTAATTGAAGCACGGATCCAATTGGCAGGTGAGTCTTCTGACTCATTTATTTCATATCTGCCTAGTTTAGGAAGAAGCACCTATGCTAAGAAATGAAGAGTTAAAAGAATGGGTGTTTGCTATAAATGTGCACGCATGACATGTAATACTCGTTGTCATTCCTTAGGAATGGTGTCTGATAATCGTGAAGATAAAATTAAATTCATTAGAGATGGCTTGAGTAAGGAGTCTTTGGATGACATATCATTGACTCTTGAAACGCATCTCATTGGATATGTGCATCACGTAATTCACATGTTATATACACAGTTTCGAAAAGAAAGACAACATTTAAGTCTCGGGAATCTGACTTTAAAAGACCATGTTTGCCAATTTATAAGAAAATTGGATGAGAAGCTTGTCCCTAACACATATATGTCAATCAAGCCGTTACTTCTTGTAAATATTATTATCTCTTTGTCTTTATCTAATAATTGTGATTTGTTTTTTTATTTTCTTTTATTTTCTCTGACAGGATCCAGACTATTTGACTTTCACGATATAATTTATTGTTTAGTTAATAATTGTCATTTGGCAGGTACTAGTGCTATTATTACTCACCCTTTTTCAGGTTCTATAAATTCAGCTCGTTATTGCACTCTTGAAGCCATCCAGATTTGAGAAAGAAATACACAATAAAAAAAAAATGGAAGTAGCTTAAAAAAGATGAGTTGTAAACATATGTGTGTTTTACGGTACTAGTGTTGGATCTAAACCAGAGTACGTTGAGGCAGCACATGAATTGGGCAGAGTCATAGCTGAAAGGAATATGCACCTAGTATATGGAGGTGACAATCTTGGACTAATGAGGTACGTTTCAAGGGCTGTACATGATGGAGTTGGTGCTTGGAGTGCCAAACCGAATTGTATATTTTATTATTTATTTAATAAAATAACTATATTTTTCATTTCATATCTCATTAATGGTATTGTCATTATGCGTATTAAATTGATGTATAGATATGCTAAGAATGACATCGACCTTAAAATAGTTTTGACACTAAGTGTAAACTATTTTTAAAGTAAATATTCCTAGTCGTTGGTTTTAGAATAACGGTCGAATTTCTATAACCTAGAAGGCTGGCACATGTCGTATATTGGAATTGGAGTTCCAATGGTTTAACCCGATGTACCATGAGTTTTGGAAACTCGTATAGACATATGGGTATTTGTTGAAGCGAATACTGAGTGACTCATAGGTGATTCCTAATAGTTGGAAGTACACACCACCGTCAATAGGAATCTCCTCGAGTCGAGTAGCATATGTAATCCTTTGACTATAGGATATCATTGATTTTGTGTGAGATCCTCCACACTTTGATGCCATGTATGTCAGAAACCTTTCATGGTCTGGCCTCTAGATGTTCGTTGGGTGTGGACCGATGCACTCAGTAATCAAGTGCGAAGCAAGATAGGATCTGTCGGCCCATATGTGTACCATAAGTGGTTTAGGTATCCATGTGAGTAAAGTCATGATTCTTAAAGACTTTGGCCAAAGCCGATCACCTATGGTGGATCGCATCAGTTGTAAAGAATCGTGGACATGTCGACATGAGATGTGCGCCTCAGAAACTTGACGGTATATTCTATGTTTCCTAAGCACAGCTCGGATAGCCTACGATAGAGTGATTGTTAAACATATGTGATAACCTCGACTTGTATAGTTCAGAAAGGTCGTTCGTGTTCTTCGCGAATTCGGAGGTGGCCGAATTGCGTATATATTAGCTAGGCTTATATGACGAACATGTCTGAACTTAGAGAGTTCCAATATGAAGTGTACTCGTTGAGCACTTGGGTAGCCGATCATTTTTTATAAAAGATAATATTCGATATTATACTTATCAACTAAGATAATCAAGTGTTATTAGATAACATTGATTATTTACTTTGACCTAATTGGATTAATTCAATAATTACACAAGGGCTTAATTGTAAAATCATAACTATCTCTACCATTTGAGGATATTATGGTAATTGTAAGTATGTAATAATATGTGATTTTGGCTTGATTTAATTGGATTAAATCAAGATGACAAACATTTAACTAATTTATTTCCTAATACATGGCTTGATTTAATTGGATTAAATCAAAGTGTGAGATAATGGAGATTAGTCACACCTAATTATACATATTTGGACAAATTAGATTAAGCCCACTTAAAAGTTGATTACAACTTTTATTATTTAAAAATTTCCTAAGTTTTGCTATAAATAGCAAGCTTTATGAAGGTTTTAATTACAAGTTCAAATACAAGCAAATTCTTGAGAGATTAGCCTAAGTTAGAGAAGTGTTTAGAGAAGCTTGTGAGGTCTCTACAACATTTCATCTAGGAGAAATCAAGATTGGATCTTGAAGTGAAGCTTGGAAGCATTGGAAATAAGATTTGATCTTGAAGTCAAGCTTGCACACCTTGGAGGTTCTCCATTAATTTCAACAAATGAGAAGTAGATTGGATCTTGCATCAAGCTTACTAGGTAATGTTTGATCTTTTCCTAAGCTATGTTTATTTGTGTATTAGATGCATGATCATATAGCTTAATGTTGAATAAGGCTAATCAATTGTGTTAAGATACTCTATAAGTATAAACACAATATGCTTGTAATTAGGTCAAAGGTGTTCATGTTGGACATGGAACAATTAATTAGAGTTTGGAACTCTAGATTAAAGTTTAGAGCTATGGATACCATTCTAGAATCATTTGACCACATTTGGGTGACCTAGAATTATTCACGAGACATTTCTTATTGGGATTCTAATTTGGTTTGTGTATTGGATTCTAAATTTATGAAAGTGTGTATTTATAATAAATTTATGTTTTTGTAAAAATATTTGATATTTTGAAAAACATGATTTTTATTTTATAACATGTGTTAATGTTGCTTTTGAAATTAAAAATTAATTTTGGGTGTTTTTAAAGTGTTTAGGGAAGACCGGAAAGAATTAGGGTCAATGACCCTAATTCCTTCAGCATACTAGAATGTGAGATGAAGGAAATGTATTTTTCAAAAGAAAAAAAAAGGTGAATTGATGTTGTGTGCGCGCGCGCACTGTAGCGCGTATTACACACGACAATTTTATTTTCTCTCGTTCTGGAGCTTCCGGAATCCGATTCAGTCCTGATATTTTCCTATACACTCGTAATGGAATATAATATTTCATTAAATAATTTAAAATTACACCAATATTTGATATCCATGGGTTAGACCCATTTCCGATGCCCAAGGCACCGATCCGACCTTAGGGGTTCCACAACTGTCCCAACAGTACATGAAGGAGGTAGTCAAGTTCTGGGAATTATCCCAAAACCTTTGGCAGAGGCGAATCTTATAGGACCATCAAATGGAGAGTAACTTATCGTGCCAGGTATGTCTGAACGACCGGTTGAAATGATTAATCGTGTTGATGTTTTTATTGTTTTGCCAGGTGGCTTGGGCACGATGGAGGAAATTTTTACAGTGCTATCTTAGGCGAACTTGAACATAAACAATAAACCAATTGGACTATTTAACGTTGATGGATTTTATGATTTTCTTTGTGTGTTTCTTGATGATGCCCGGAGAAATGGGTTCGTGTCAAAACCTGTAAAAGATATCATATTCACTGCCAGAACTGCCCATGATTTAATTGACCAATTTTTAACCTTTGAACCACAAATTGACCCTATCATTTCCAAGATAAACTTGTCCGATAATGATCGTGGTAAGAAGCGTCAGATAAATCTGGATCTTAACCTTTAATATTCTTTTTAGACGTAGAATACCAGCTAACCAGGTACGATCATCTAAACTCTTCTTCTACTTTTTTAGACATTGGGGACAATGTCTCAATTAGGTTTGGGGGAGGGGAATAGTTGATTAGTATCTTATTTTTATTTTTTTCGCTGTGTTGTTTTTGATTGGTTTTTAGTCAAAAATTTTCAAAAAAATTCAAAAAAAAATAAAAATAAAAAAATATTTTGTGCTTTTAATTTGACTAATCAGGTGAAAATTAGTGTGAGATAGCTGAGTAAGGAATTTCCACTCCTGAGACGTATCTCAACCTATTTCGTAACAAGTTAATTTTTGTTTATTTCCTTTTGAATTATTTAATTTGTGAATTCTCCATAATTCTGACTAAATTGGATTTTCATATGCTCAGTTGACATATATTATCAACATGCATGGTAACATACAGCCATGAGTTGTAATTGAAAAGTTTGTAATATTCAGTGCTCTAGTTTAATTGGAGGAAGCTTCTAAAAAAAGTGATGGAATAAAAAAAATAAACATCTGAGATCCGAGTAATTAAGTCTGTAGGGGTGTTTTAACACCTAGTGCCCTAAAGCCAACTGGCTTAGGAGTCACTGGCCTAAAGCTCGCTACATGGATTGAAGATGTTGTAAATAAATAAAAGAAAAAAAAAAGATATCTGAAATCCGAGTTATTAAGTCTGTAAGGGTGTCTTAACACCTAGTGCCCTAAAGCCAACTGGCTTGGGAGTCACTGGCCCAAAGCTCGCTACATGGATTGAAGATGTTGTAAAAAAAAAATCAGAAAAAAATTTCATTGCTAAAAATGTGTGAATTCTGATATAACTTTAAAACAAAAATATTACTCTCTTTTCAACTACACTTATGAATATTGGGGGTACATTGAGCTAATCAATACCTTGTTGGTTGTGTATATGGAGAATGATAAAAATAATCGAAGAATTTACTTATTTGGTAATTTAGAAAAAAAAGAAAACAACTATTAAATTATGTATTTTATGTATCAGCCATACATGCATTCAGAATTAGACAGTCCATTTTTAGATCATGTCACGTTATGCCTTTTCATGTCAGAGGCTTATGGAGATGGTATCATTGTCCCTTGCCGATCATGTCATAGATAATCTGGGATGTGACAATATCCTTGTAAGTATTATGTACACTTATTAAAAAAAATTAAATATGAAAAATACATGGTATGAACCCTGTTAGGCCGAACCCTATGAAACCCGAGGCCATTGCACATGCCCAAGAACTTTGATCTTTGGTTTTGTAAGGACAAAACCCCTTCCAAGATCAGCAAGCAGTCCCAAGAAAACACATTCATTGAAATCACAAATGTACCCTGAAGAGACCTTGTCGGCTAGTTGGACGCCACAAAGAGAACCACCTCTTTAATAAATCTTGTTCCTAAGAACACTTAAGAGAATATTACTCATTTCTTAAAGAAACAGCCTTAGTCAAATAATTTTATTCATTTCAATAAACCATCATTCTCTATTTTGAAAAGGATTCGTCCTTGAATTTGTGGCCGGATTATAGATAGTAATGATAAAATCAATTAGACGATTATTCTGGAACAAAGAAAAGTCATAAGGAAGAGAAATGTCAATGTTAGTATAATAATGCTTGCCTACTCTTCCCTATTACCCATACTTTTCCTCAAACTCTATTTTCATTATAGTAGCTGCCCTAATGAGATTCCTAATTAAGTTCACTTTCTCAATCTCATTCACAACACTTCTACATGCTTAACACTCACAAAAATCCTACATATGTTTACCCAAGTGTTTCCAGACTGACTACTCTCATTTGGATGCTCAAAACTCTCAACACATTCGCTACACGTGTAGTTTCACCATCAATACATTTAGCCATGCATAGAGTTTCAAATTTGTCATCACCAACAACAACTAAGTCATCCACCTCAGTAATAACAACAACCTATGCATCACACTCACTCTTCACTACTTGCTCACACATTACCATGCCCATATTTTCTTCTTTTTCATTCACTGCATCAATAACAAGTTTATTTTCTAAGCATCCGGCAACTCTTTCTTTTTTCCACCTTTCAACCTCACTTATCCTCATCATTATTAATTGATATGTGTAAACTTGTTGTGGTGTTAAAAGAGAAAGAATCATTTATTGTCCCTCTATGACATAAATGTATCTATCCCTCTCAACATGATGCCACACTTGCCTATCATACTTCCATGAACCACCCAACAATATAAGACAATCAAGCATAGACACCACACCACATAATACCTCATCTTAAAACCTCTTAGTAGTAAATGCAACCATAACTTAATACTCCACCTTAAC